>BMAO01002628.1:0-50544 GCA_019973975.1 Trichonephila clavata
AAATGTGTATTTTATTTTTTATTGAGTATTTTGTTTGTTTACTTTCAATAAATTAATATTTTTTAAATAATATTTTGTTTTCTACTTTTCAATGTGCTCACTCCCCCTTCACAAAGTTGTCCCGCCCCCAAGAGGGGCGCGCCTCACAGTTTGAGGAACGCTGAACTACACTCATGTCCAAAATTAAGGTCAGAATAGGTTTTTCGTCATAATTTTAAAATGTCTCAAGAAAAACTGACAGAATTTGTATTTTATTTATTTTGAAAGCGTGTAGTATACAATGTCAACCCTCAGATAAGAAAAAGATATGGTTTAGCTTTAGTTTTTACAGATTACTGAATTGAAACAGTTCAAGCATAAGGAAAGAGCTGTTATTTGCCATATGGACTGACCCTTGAGGTCCCCGGATCACAATTATATTTAATATGTTTGTGAGGGTGTAGGAAAAGCCATTTCTTAGCGTAATTCTCCTCCCCAGAAAATAAAAGTCCCGCTTTTGGAAGAATGGGCTATGTAGCCACAGTTACTTATTGACACCCTTATAAACAATACGGAACCTCGTTTTGAGGCATATATAGCAGTTCACAATGGCCACACTCCATATACGACAGCATTCTCTCGAGTTAAATGCCTTATTTCTAATTCGTGTTTCACACTTTTTGATAAAACTTTTATTTTAATTCAAAATTAAAATATTTTTGATATAGTTAAGTTTCTATATTCTTTTCCCCATTGTAACATGTCTCTGTTCCAAATCTTAGGACAACACACTGAATTGTTCTTCAGTTTTCACAGATTTTATGTTTGTGACCTTAATTTTTTACCTAAGTGTAAATGGTACTTAAATTATTTTGCATGCGAAAGAGGTACACTATTTAAGAACACACATTTCTTAAAAAAAGTCAATATAATTACCCAAAAATGTATAAATAAGCATAATTAAATATAACTTGTTTTCATTTAAACTTCTGATCATCAAAATTGCAACACCATGGAGGATGAATCACACTACCTATAAATATGCATGAAAGGAGAAAGATGCTTTGCGCAGCAGTAAGGCGTAGAAAGGAAAATTGGCATTTCAAACTCTATGTAAAAGGAAAGATACACTGGGGTTTGTCATTCGGAAATCGCATTTGAATGTTGGTTATTTGTGAGACGATTATGTTATGTCTCGAATAATAAGGAAAAACGGCTACCAACACGTGTCAGAATTCAATTGTGGAAAAGAGATATAATACTATTTTAATTTTATTGAGATATGTTATATTACCAAGATTATGACATTTATGACTGTTTGATATTGGAAAGCGAATACAAGGTTAATATAAACTATAACCCGAGGAAAATATTTTTCTTATGCGAATGAAATATGGAAATTTTAATCGCTTATCTAATATTTTGATCTTTGAAGAGACTTTTAACCCTGATTGTTTTCTCGAACTTATTTTTTTGACGCGAGGAAAAAACTTTCCCCACGTCTAATTTAGATTTATATCCTATAAAAAGAAAATTATAACTTAGTTTTTATATTATCCAGATTATCCTTGATTATATTATATTATTCAGACAAGGAAATTCTTTACGCGTCTCTAGATTTTATCAAATTTCCATTTTACGTCTCATCTGACATGAATGTAATTTATCCAGTCTTATTGAAGATATCAACTATTGTATAAATTTGTTTTCTCACATAGCGATAACAATCTTAAATGATTGCTTAACAGTTTAAAAATCAAGGTCATAGAGCGACTTTTTGTGACAGATGAAATTACAATTAATTATATAAAATTGCATAGCCGGCTGGGTGACGTAGTTGGTTTGTCACTGGCTTTGTATGCCTAAGGTTGCGGGCTCGACCCCGGCCAGGTCGGTGGCCAATAGGTGGAGATCCCTTGAGTGCTTGTTTGGCGTGGGTGTTGTCGCAAAAGTTAAATACGGTCTCAGTTCATCAGAGCTCAGGTGCTTCCTTCTGGAGAGGAAACTGGTTGTCAAAATTACTTGCGGCATTTGGGATTCCACCTTTATGGTGCCACACTGAAAAGAGATACCAGTCCCCGGGAATGTACTAAATCTGCTATGGTAAAACACCAATCTGCAGTCCCATTAGAAATAAAAATATAAGAACACATATAAGGGAATTATTCCTTATTGCAAAAGCGTACTCGCGCGGAAAATCTGAGGGTTGATCAGAAAAAAAGGTTACAAATCGAATAAAGAAATATTTATTAACAATAGACAGAAAATGCACTGCTGGCTACCGTAAATGCAACACCCTGAAGGAAGCACGCAAATAACATAAAATTTACAACATGCATTAGCGGAGGTGAGATATGCAAATGATTAGAATTTCAGCGCAGAAACACATCACGCACGTCTGTGGCGCAACCTCAAAGCGCTAGTTAAGGCTTGGAGATTTCGACGAATTCAAGTTCGGCAATTGTGTTTTTCTTGTGGTTTTTAGCGCGATTTTCACGTAGTGTAAAAAAAGCGCTATTAGGACGCAAATTTCGTCTTCTTCGTCTTCGTTCCATATTTGTCGCACTTTTTTCTCAGCCAATAAGTAACCTATTGACCTCGGGTTTTCGGCATTTGGTCGCATTTGTGCCCTAGATGAGCCGAATCATTATTAAATTTAATAATTTTTAAATTTTTTAAAAAAAAGACCATTGCTAGGTCCTCCCTTGACGCAGAACCACAGATGTCTCCGCCGCCAATGGTGCGATGAAAGAAGCATGTGGACGGCAGAATGGGATTAAGTTGTCTTTACTGACGAGTCACGCATCTGTCTGCAACATCACGATGGTTGGATTCGAGTCTGGAGACACCATGGAGAGAGGATGCTGAACAGCTGCTTTATGCACCAACACACTGGTCCTGCACCGGGTATTATGGTATGGGGCGGTACTGGATATCACTTTCACACTCCTCTAGTACGCATTACCGGTACTTTAAACAGCCAGCGCTACATTTCGGAGTTTTTGGAGCCAGTTGTCCTTCCTTACCTTCAGGGCTTGGCCACAGCCATATTTCAACAGGATAATGCGTGACCACACCACGCATTGTCCAAAGGTTCTTCGTCAATCACCAGATTGAATTGCTTCCCTGGCCGGCTTGCTCTCCGGATCTTTTGCCGATAGAAAACATGTGGTCTATGATTGCTCAACGATTGACCCAGATTACACCCCCAGCTGCCACACCAGATCAACTTTGGCAACATGTGGAAGCTGCTTGGTCTGCTGTACCCCAAGAACATATCCAAAGTCTCTTTGAATCAATGCCGAGGCGTGTGGCAGCGGTGATCTCCAACAATGGCGGCTACTCTGGCTACTGATTCTGGCAGGAACCACACTTCACAGAAGTCTATAAATTTAATCATTTGATACTTGATCAACGTGTTATCTACAAGATAAATTTTGTTGTGATATCTCTTGTCTTTCCTGGTGTTGCATTTACGGTGGCCAGCAGTGTACAAAAGGGAATTAGGAAGCATACATGCCTATCACATTTCGGCATAATCACCAAGTCTATTGAGGCATTTATCAGAACACAGAACCGACTTGTTTAACCCGTCTTGGTAGAAATCGGGTCCCTGTTCTCCCTAAACCAGGTAACGGTGGATGTTTCACAGCACTGTCTTGGAATATCGCAGCACATCAGGAACGATATGCTGCACGCTACCATAGCTCTGTCGAGATTTCACAGAGTTACCCGTCGATCATTTTGAATCATTTTTTCAATTCGTGCCGTGTTGATTTCTACCATTGAAGAACTTGGGCGGGAACTCCCTGCTATATAGCGGTTTTTGACATCCTGTCTGCCTGATTGAAAAGAGTGACCCCAATTCGCTACACATTGCGTATCCTGCTCTGCTCTCTCAAATGCGTACACATTCTTTGCCCATCAAAAAATCGAATCACGACTTGCACTTCTAAACGAGACCAATTTCCTAAGCTCTTGCCATTTCAATCGTCCTGAACCGTCCGGTAACTTTAAGTACCTACCCGCAAACCAGCTGTATGACAATTAGCGCCATTTGTCTGCACTCTCGGAAAATAAAATTTCTCCACAATATGTAGTTTTCAAATGCTGTGGCTTGTAACCTTTTTTTCTGATCATTCCTCGTAAGGTGGCGTGGCTACAGCGGACGTGGTTAGAGCGGACATATAACATTTCGTTGCCCTGAGAGGACACTTTGAAACTCATCGAGGTTAGAGTGGACACATTTTCCCCCATCATAGAACAAATTCGATTATTGAATTACAAGGATAATAAATACATTTTTGCCAATCAAATTTAATTATTTGAATAAAATTGTTAAGTGCTAATACATTTTAAACATAGCGAAATGTAATAAAAATAAAAACTTTTTCAGAAATATTTAAAAATTAATAGTAAGTAAGAATATAATGAAGGGTATGAACGAATTTCAGGAATTTTGTGGAAAACTGTATTTTAGAGTCAAATAAGAAAAAAATATTAGAACAGGTGCAATTGCCATAAAATTAATTAGTTCCATTTATGAAAGTAAAAATAAAAACTAGAAGTAAAATACAAGATACAAGTAAATAAAAGAAAAATAAATACTTGTTGTTGTTGTTGTGGCTAATACTCAGTCTGTCTGACGGAGTCAGACAAGACCCTAAAAAGACCATTGATCCTTAAGAAGTCCAATATCAGGAGGGGAGAGGAAAAAAGGTCCTCACTCGAAAGTCCCAAGCAGTGATGTGATCTGTAGAGACTTGCTGAGTCTTGCACTTGGTGCAAAAGAGCAAAAGACTTCCTGCCTCCACAAAAGGAAAAACTCTTTATGTGTCCACTTTTCAATCTAGAGATTGCAGTCTGAGAGGCTCGGCCACATTTAAGTAGGAATGAGGATCCTGGATGTTGCTTTCATACCAGTGATGGTTGGGCGAGGTCCTCCACTCCTTTAAAATTTTAGATTTAACTCTGGATTGGTGTTCAGTGTAGGTGAGGGTTGAAGAGATAGGTGGGAAAACATTACAACCCTCTTTAGCCAGAAGATTCGCTTGTTCGTTTCCAAAGATGTTAAAAGGGGATGAAATCCACTGGAAATGAACATCATGGGACTCTGATATTTGTGAAAGTTTTTGAAGTATGGAGACGCCAGCCCTGTCTCCGACTGTGATCCAGTTATAAAGATGTTGGAGAGAACTGCGACTATCAGAGAGGATCCAGAAGTCTCCGAAGTCTTTTCATTAAGAACTGCCTCAAGGCCGTGATCTATTGCAATAAGTTCACTTTTAAAGACGAGGAAAAGTCGGGGTTACGGAGGCAAAAAGAAGACCTCTCTCCACGTTTCTCAATGTAAATGCCACTACCTGCTCGATCACTTAGTCTGCTGCTGTCTGTATAGTTCTACTGGTGTCACTAGGGATTCCCTCAATGATCTCCAATGCTAACAGCCTAAGATGATCTGGAATGAAATCCCCCTTAACGACAGGAGTAGAAAGGTCAAAGTGGAAATGCACTTTTGGGATTCCTTTCGTCGGGCTGATACAAGAATTTAGATAGTGAGGCTCAACATCACTAAAGAGCTATTTTTCTTTAGTCTCTGATTATTGCACCAGTTGTTAAGATATAGTGAAGTTTTATTATGTTGGCCATAGCTAGAGAGTTTATTGAAGTATTTGGTGAGGTTAGCCCTTCTTCTAGTTTTGAGAGGTTGCGAATCAGCCTCGAAGAGTACAATTTCTCTAGGGCAGCTTCGCCTCAAACATGTGATAATTCTAGCAGCGCTGAGTTGGATTTTTTCAAGTTTGTCCAAATTAGTATCTGATGCCCAGCTAAAAACTGGAAAACCATACTCCAGGATTGGCTTTATGAGTGTCATGTATGTATTCCTTAAAGTTACTGCATCGGCTCTCCAGTCTTTGCCTGCAATGTACTTGAGAATTTTTAATCGTTTTCTACTTTTTGAGACAATATGTTTGTTACTAGTCCATTCAGGATCCAAGATGTATCCTAAATATTTAGGATGCTTCTCGTACACAAGGTCTTAATTATCCATCTTTAATTTGGGCTGATGATTGTATAGCCTTTTGTTGGTGGTAAAAAACGTGACAATTTATTTGGATGGATTGAAACAGAGCTTAGTCTCTGAAACAAAGGCTGATAATGCTGACAGTGCATTATTAAGAGTTGTCTCCATCTCAGTCAAATCACAACCAGAGCACCAGACAATGATGTCGTCTGCAAACATGCCCAATTTCACTCCAGAGAGAGGCATTTTTTCTATGCCTGCTAAAAATAGTGAAAGAAGTGTAGGACTAAGGACAGAACCCTGTGAAACTCCCTGTCCAAGCACAACTGGATCCGAAATTGTCTTGTTAAATTTCACTCTTATAGATCTACGATAGAGAAAGTCCGAAATCCACACCAAGGTGTTGCCACGAATGTTGAAAGCGTCATGGAGTTTAATCAACAATTTATGCTTCCAAACTCTATCGAATGCTTTTGTGAGATCTAAGAGAGCAGCAGTTGTGTGGTGAGTAGGCTTAATATTTTGTGCATCTCTGACGCTCCGGCAGAAAAATAGAATTTGGTCAATAGTACTATGGCCCCTTCTGGAGCCGAACTGTTCATATGGCAATAAGTTCTTACTATCCAAAAAGTACTGAATTCTAATCAGAATAATTTTTTCCATGATTTTACAGGCAGTACTAGTCAACGCAATACATACTTACTAACCTTTATTATAAAGATATAAATATCATTTAACATTGGATTTAGTTCAACCTAGTGACAAAACATAGAGATGTTAGACATTTTTCTAAATTGTTTGATGTTTCGAATTCTTTCGAATTCGACTTTTTGTGTTTCTTCTTTTAGTATTTTAACTAATAAGTGTTTTTAATTTGAAATCCAGAGAATTAGGTGACGCTGGGATAAAAAGGAAAAAAATCAAATGTAAAACTGGAGGAAAGAATTGAAAACATCCTAAAAGAAACAAAATGTGTCGGCACTAACCACGATGAGTTTCAAAGTGTCCGCTCAAACCATGAAATGTTATGTGTCCGCTCTAACCACGTCCGCTGTAGCCACGCAACCCCTCGTAGTTTTAAGTATCAATTTTATGGAAATTTTATAAGCTATTTACAACAAAGCGAATGAAAGAAACAAAAACAGTATTATATTTATTTGTTTTTGATTTCTGAGTCACCTAAGGTTAACGTCTGATATGTCTACTTTTTTTTACATTTAAATATGTCAGCATATTTATGTTTGTTTACAAAACATATCTTAAGAACTAGCTCAATAAATGTAAGATATCACTACTGTTGGTAATAGTTGTTGTAATGACACAACAAATGCATCCTTTACCATAAATGCCATCTCATTCTGGTTGCAAAATTTGTTTTGAACTTTAAACAGTGGTATAGTTATCTGAATGATTACAACACATATTCTGGTAAAAATGCAACGTCTTTTGTACGTTGAGTCAGATATATTTCACGTAAGCAGAATATAAATATATCATCATTTTGCAGTTACTGTTTTATATACAAATGTTTTGTTTGTTACGACGTTTTAACCACGGATATATGTGAAATTCTGAAAGATTCGATCATGTTCAAGCATAATTCGGATGAATTTCAAATTCTCTACAAAAATATAACTAAACTTAGTACATGTGCTCATGCTTTCTAAGAGTAATTTGGTTTTTTTTTTCCTGTTTCTTAGGAATAATGTTATTGTTACTAGGGTATAGTATTCTTACTCCCTGTCCTTCTATTCTTACTGAACCAATCCCCAGTGTACACACTATACAACTGTCCGTACTCATTGTTCAAATAGTAAAACTATAACTTACATGCATTACCGTAGTTCTATTTATTTGTTCTTTTCATCGCAACATTCGTTCTTGGCGCTCCTCTTCAATTAAATTCATCACTGAAGCTGCATCGGTCAACACTCCATTGACAATTGGCAGATTCTGATAAACCTGCAGCTTCCTGGAAAGTTGAACATTTAGTTCTGTTGATTGTAAAAAAGTCTTCGTATAAGATAGACCTTTCTTCTCATGCAACGATTCCAGTCCAGGCAATCGTTGCGATATTTTTCTGTGAGAGCTTACAACAATGTGCTATCTCCACCGTAGTGGTGACATTATATTGTGACGGGTGCTTACGCGTTTCACTAACCTTCTTTCGAATTCTTTAAAATGTTTTATTTATTTTCAACCAATCTCCTCCGAGAGCCAAAAAGTGTGACTTATGCAAACGAGATATTTTCGGGTTTAGTGAGTTCGAAAAGGATATAAAAGGGAGAAATGAAATGAAGAGAAGAAGGGGGATTTTGAGAGAGTAGTTTTTCTAGTGGAAATATATTCGTCGGGAGAAGTCTATTGAAAAGTATTCATTAAATCGGTTCGGGACGGAACTGAGAGATAGCTGAGGTTGAAGCCGCTCCTTAAAGCAATCCAGATATAGAAGAACCTGCCTTAAGAAAAGGTATCAGGTCAGTTGTTTTCATAAATTAAATATAAATGTGTAGCTTGATTGTACGCGTCGTTCTCCGTGGATTCAGTTAGGATTCCGTCGTTCATAATCGAATTCTTCTCATACTCCACTGTGTTTTGTTGATCTTAAGGTTTGAATAGTATTTGTGTAATCTCTCAATTAAGAAAGGTCAATAAATAAGATTGATTTATTAAATAAGTTGTAATTAATAATGAATTCAACACATTCAAATTTAAATAATACAAGAAGGGGAGTTAATAATCTTAGGGGTAGTGATAGACTACGACAATATGAAAAGAAGAACATGACCATCAACTCAGCACGTACGACGCATGTTAAATCGGGGTGGCCAACTTGGTTTGTTATCTTAAACGTTGAAATTGTTGCGATAGTATGTAATAAATTCATTATAGCATCTCACGAAAACTTTTTTTTATATTGAGAGAGAATCTATACGTGCATGGTGTTATGGTAAAATAAAATACCTTTATCTTTGGTTCAGCATATTACCCTAATTTTTGTTAATCGAAATTTTTCATTGGTCCCTCCAACTTCGAATTATCGACAGTCGACTGTATATATATATGTGTGTGTGTGTGTGCGCGCAAGCGTGCTTGCGTGAGTACGTGTATATGTGTAAGCAACATCTTTTCCCGTAGAATTAGCTGTAATCTTGTACAGCAAAACTCCCTTTTTTACATAAATTTCTTGACTACAATATTTGTTTGACAGTCGTGTGGCTCGCGGATCAATGTAAATTAATTAATTTAAGCCTCGAACGGGAAAAGTTGAAGTCCCCTGGGCTAAGGGAGCATATTTGTAGCGACCCTGCGGTCTCTGGTGAAATTTGGGACACTCACTAAATGATCAGCCATTGTTATAAGAATAACTAAGTTTATTGATCTATCAATTTACTATCAAGAAATATAATATAAACCGAGGGAGCAGTCAATTTAATCGCTAACCTAAATTTCGAAGACAAATACACTCACGTACAAAACAATTAGCTCACCAAGAAATAATTGCGGGATCATAAGGAAAATTAGCATGAAGGTACATGTCGGGGAGATATGCAAATGATTAGAAATGCAGCGTGATTGTGCATTACGTATAGCCGGTAGAGAGCGTTTAACGTCGTTCTCCGAGCAGTAGAAAACAAGAAACCAAAGCTTGTTTGAGTGTGTTGAATCATTTACAAAGGAAGTTCTGACGTAGACATGCCATTATGCCCTTTTCAAAGACAATATGAGCAGCTGTAGCAGTTTGAGAGGGGGAGAACCATCGGCATAATGGAAGCTGGGTGGTCAGCTAGGCGAGTAGCTCGTCAATTAGGCCGCTCTGATTGTGTTGTGAGGAGGTGTTGAGACCAGTGGATCCGAGAGATTTCATTTACTCGAAGACCAGGCTCAGAACGCCCCCGACAGACTAGTCGTCGAGAAAACCGCCACATCGTAAGAAATACATGCGTACAGCCAACTGCTTCATCGGCCGCCATCCAGACACAAGTAGCCCCTTCACTAGGGGCCCTGTGACTTCTCGAAACATAAGAAGGAGTCTGGCTGAAGGACATTTGGGGTTGGGGGGTCCATTACGTGTGCTGCACTTGATGCCCACCCATTGACGCCTCCGTTTGGAGTGGTGCCACACACGAAGAAACTGGACTATAGCAGAATGAAACCAGGCCATCTTTAGCGACGAATCCAGATTTAATCTTAGCAGTGATGGCTTGTTCGTGTGTGGAGACCCCGTGGTGAACGCCTCAATCCTGCCTTTGCTTTACAGTGACACACCGCTCCCACAGCTGTTATGATGATATGGGGTGTCATTGCCTACAATACACGGTCACCTCTAGTATTTATTTGGGGCACTATGACAGCCCAGCGGTATGTCCATGACATCCTGCAACCACATGTGCTGCCACTCATGCAATGGCTCCCAGGAGCCATTTTTTAACGAGACAATGCTCGGCTTCACACGGCAAGGGTTTCACAAGACTGTCTCCGCACTGTTACTACCCTTCCTTGGCATGCCCGATTCTCAGATTTGTCTCCAATCGAGCATATATGGGATCATATGGGACGGCGAGTTGGGCATCCACGAGTTTGAACGAAGTAAAGGCAAGGTTACAGCATATATGGAACGAAATGTCTCAAGACATCATACAGAACTTGTATGCTTCAATGCTCGATCGTATCGCATCGTGCATTCGCGCTAGAGGGGTTCAACAGGGTATTAAATCCTCCGTTCTTTTGCCTTTTTCTCTGAAATAAATGATCCCTTTTCTTTGATTTTCTAATCATTTACTTATATCAAAGTAGTCATTACGTATGTAAAATTTCGTTTCATTTTGCGACTCCTTCTTGGTGCGCTAATTTTTTTGTCCATGAGTGTAGTTATATCACTTATTTTCTTGCTATTCGATGTAGCAGCATTAGACAGGTCTCGCCCGGTTTTACTGGATACCCCAGACTAAAGCTTCTCTTCAAGAACTCCAAGGATTTCAGATAGAACTTAGCAAATCTAACTTTAATAACAGCCTAACGACTAATTCCTACCCTCACTTCGCTAGAGTTTAAAAAGCCCTAACATTCACATAAATCATGGTTTCTACAGAAAGTGATTGTTTTAACATACAACTGTTATGAAATATTTTTCCCCAGAGGATTAATGAAAGCCGCGGATAAGGGAATACATATATTAAATCAGACAACATAATGAAGAATTCTGGCAAAAAATAAATTACTTACATCCGTTTTACACGGAACCTGGTGGCTTACTTGTCAAAAAGTCTCTTCAATGATACAAGATGGTGCTCGCTGTTCTTTTTAGCGCGTTTTTCACGTAGTGTAAAAAAAGCGCTATTAGGACGCAAATTTCGTCTTCGTTCCATATTTGTCGTACCTTTTTCTCAGCCAATAAGCAACCTATTGACCTCGGATTTTCGGCATTTGGTCGCATTTGTGCCCTAGATGAGCCGAATCATATTTAAATTTAAAAAAGTTTAAATTTTTAAAAAAAATTTTTAAGTATAGTACACTACTTTCTGTTAGTAAAAAGTTTATTAGTTGCATTATTGTAAAATACAACAAGTGAAAAATGCGCTAAAATTACTTGGCCATGCTATGATTGATATCTTGTTTTATAATCTCGTTTTTTTTAAAAAATTAAGTTGTTTAAAAATTATTTTGATAAAATAAATAAATATGCCAGTTTTGGAGGAGATCAAAATATATTGTCTTTTTTTATCGTACAAGTTAATGCAAATCTTAATTCGTGCGTTTACCTAAACAATAATAATAATAAAAAGGGAAAAAAGCATAATTTTCCTCGATTTTTTTTCAATTTTTGAAAACAGTTAATGGTTATAATAAGCAAATAAAAAAAAATTTAATATCTTAGACAAGAGAATACTACATGTTTCAAGAACCAAATGCATTAAAGAATCGTTTATAATTATAACAAACAAAAAAACCAGATAATAATTTAAATGAGAAACATTAAATGAGCAAAACCTATATCAAAAATTGAATAATTACAAAAAAGGACAAATGTCCAATTTTATTGTTTTTGAAAATTTAAATTTCTAAAAAAAATTTCCTTCTTCAATTATACTGATATATGAGATATGTTTGTTTCTTTTGAATAAATTGGGAATATAATAGCTTCAATTTTAAAAGGATATTCAAAGTGATTAAGATCTTCTAAAATATAATAGCTTTCACAATAACGGGTTGAAATTTTTGTGGTACTTATCTTTTCAATTAATACCTATTCCTATAAAATAGGAATCTTCCTCCTATCAAAAAGACAATAATTTGAATATAATTAAATAATCAAATTGAAAAATAGTAAAAGAAACCCAAATAGTCATATTAGTGAATATTATGAAACAATTTATAAAATAAAAGTAAAAAGTTTAATTCGATATTCATTTGACAAAGTTAAAACGGAAGCAAAGAAGAAGATCGGAGATGTGATGATATGACAAACAGGAAAAGTAAAGCCGTTGCCAGCAAATAGTAAAAGAGGATTAATAATAGCTTTTTTGAATTTGACCTTTAAAAGCATTAGAGATAAAGAAACAAAAAATAATATACTGTTATGTAGTTGAATGTCTGTCAAATGTAGGAAAAGTTCACGCAATAAACAAGCTGGCCCTTTCGTAGTAAATCTTAATTTATTCTGGAACACTTTTGTAATTACAGTAGATTTTTTTTTCTTTTTACAGGAAATAGTTAACAAATTCATATAAATACACAATAGCAGAAATTCAAAAATTACGAAGTATAGAAAAACTTTGTGAAACAATAAAATGTAAAGCACAGTCTTTGTCAAATGTTTGACTCCATTGTTGCTCCTTTTCATCGTTTTCATATTGGCCATAAAAACCCTTCTAAGTTTTGAGATTTCTATTCAGATAATAATTTGAGGACCGTCTAGATCTTTCTTGTTATATCTATTCAGGTTGCCATTTTTATAGATTTTCAAATTTTCAAATAGGAATCTTCTTCTTGGACCCCAAACGCTCTTTCCAGCAATAATGTGTTTTCGGCAGAGAAGCAATCCTTTGAAGTATTGAACGCAGTAAGCTCAATTTCGTACAAAGCAAATGAAACGCACAGACTCTGTCAAATGTTTGATTCTAATGTCTCTTTGCATCATCCTCATTTTGGCCGTGAAAAACTTTTCAAGTTCCTCCAGAGATTTCTCTTCGAATAATCATCCCAGGGCATTTTCGTCACTTATATTCATTTCCAGATTTAGAAAGATCGATCTCACCTATTTGCCCTCAAACGTTCTTTCCAGCAACAATACCATTTTAGCAGAGAAGCAAACATTACAGAGAACAGAAATATCCATTATACAAAGTAGAATGCACTTATTGGGTTAGAAATTTTTATGTTGATACTTTGAAAACACAGTAAACTAATTATAAATAATATTTAATGCAATAAAACAAATTATTTTTAAATAACGCATTCGTCTGCACACAAATGGAGGTTCCGCATATATCACAGTAAATTGTAGGAAACTTATTTCACAAACACTCATTTAAAAGTTGTAAATAAATCTTGGTTCATAAAAATATATAATGTAAAAAAAGTAATTTTTATTAATTTTATTACATTATAACATGAAAAATTGAATAAAGGATTATAATAAGAAAATTATGATAATAAATACTGAGTTATAACTAGAAAAATTAACGTAATTAAAAGAAAATATTAATTTTAGATTCATATTTTTATCAAGAAACGAGAAATACTTACAATATATCCTCCAGCAATTACTGGTTTAGACAGAAACAATTTACCTTCAATAAGCATTAATGATTAAATATTCTTACTTATTGATAAAAGGCTTAAAATGATCTGGGTAAATTACAAAATTTAAGATTTCTGTAAATTAGCTAATCTGTGAAATTTAGCTAAAATTGTCTATGTCTATTTCAAGAGTAACATTTCATAAGTTTAAAAACCTTTTTATTTTTCTTATTTGTCTTTAAAAAAAACTAACAAATCTGTAAGGCTCAAGTTTATTGGTCAATTTGAATTCGAGGGCACAATAGTAATCCTATGGAACCTCTTTTTCCTCCCCAATCCTATACTATCGCATTGATTCGAATATTGTTACGAATTTTATACAATTAATGATTAAAATAGTGTAAATAATTTTTATCTGGATTAATATTTTTCTTTTGCATTTATTTTTGATAAAAAATTGTATTATTTGCAAACAACGCTACCCCTTACATTATAATGGCGTTTCAATCGAAACTTGGCAAAATATTGGCGACCCTTTTTAGCGACTTGGCTATCATATAGATGCTTCTGGAAATTACTGTAGAAATCTATTGACATCGCGATCTATGACGTAACTGTATCTTTCAGGGGGAAATCTAGAAGGCAGACGTGTGGACAATAAATAGGAGTCACTCGGTGAAACTGAGTCAGTATTGTTTTCACTGTTGAAGAGTCCACTAGCGATTAGCTACCTGTAAATAAACTTTCATACTAAAACATTTGGACACTGATAGTTGTGTCTGAGCACTGTAGATGTGAAAACCTACTGGGAATTATTAAGTGAATTTTAGTGCTGCATCCTGTATTTTAAGAATGGTTTTTCTACAATATATTTTCATCGCTCTTGAAGAACTGTTTTGCTCTTTGATACTGATAGCATAAAATCCTTAAACGCCAATCTACATACCAATATCATAACTACATCCAGAAAAGTCAAAAATGATAAAGGTTTTTGTTGAATTAAAATTCTTCTCTAATATTTAGAAATATTACAAAACATTTCTTATTGTGTATATCTGAGAGATGAATGTTTAAAATAGTGGTAAAAATATTTTCAGAAATTGAGGGGGAATGTAATTTGAGAGAAGCATATTTTGTTTTTTACTCTCTTTTTTACTCTCTGTTTTATCCAAGGCCCTCTAGGGGTTATCTGACCTCTAAAAGAAGACGAAATTAGTTTTGAAGAAGAAACAATTCCTATAAAAATTTAAAATAGCCAGTGGTCGGAATAGCCTTAATCACTGGGGTTGACGATAACATTACATTTAATTGGAGATTAACAAAAACTGAACCGTGTAAAAATAGACAGCTTTGGGATTTCTGAAATAATATGGTATTTCCAGTTATTTTATATTTCGATTAAAAATATAACTTTTTGTTTATTATTTAATGCCTTCATTTTTTACTATTTCTGAATTCATTGGTAAAACTTTAATTTTCAAACCAGACCAAAGTATTTTTCACAGATGAGACTGCCTTTAAGCGAGGTCGAATTTTTATTTTGCATGATGGACTAAATTCATGGGAGATAATAGCATTTGTTGATCCATATCACATGAAACTTTTAACTGTAACTGTAACTAAACTCATGACGGTCATATGATAAATGCAATTACACTTTTTCTCGTTACTCTACTTGTAAAATTCAGATACAATTTCAAATTTGTGATAATTGGGCAAGATCTTCACGTATTAAGATTCTTCAGAAAGTTTTCCAAAATTACAAAAAAGCAATTCTCATACGTGTACTTTTAAATCGAAAGCATTTTGTGCACCTATGTGCGTTTTAATTGGTGACAAATATGCTCTTTTTAGGAGGGATGATAAGAAAAAAGATTTCAAGCCACAACATTTGAAAACTACATATTGAGGAGAAATTTTATTTCCTCAGAGGGGAGACAAAAGGCGCTACTTGTCATACAGCCGGTTTACGGGTAGGTAGTGAAAGTTCTCAGACGGTTCAGGACGATTAAAATAACAAGAGCTTAAGAAATCGGTCTCGTTTGGAATTGCGAGCCGTGAATCGATTTTTATGGGCAAAGAATACATCCGCATCTGAGAGAGCAGAGCAGAATAAGCAGACAACATGTTGCGAAATGGTGTCACTCTTTTCAATCAGGCAGACAGGATGTCGAAAACCGCAATATGGCAGAAAAAGCCGGCCAAATTCTTCAACGACAGAAATCAACATGGCACGAATTGAAAAAATGATTCAAAATGATCGACGGGTAACTCTGTGAAATCTCGACAGAGCTATAGTAGCGTGCAGCATATCGTTCCTGATGTGCTGCGATATTCCAAGACAGTGCTGTGAAAACATCCGCCGAGATTTGGCTCAATGTGAACAGGGACCGGATTTCTACCTAGGCGGGTTAAGCAAGTTGTTTCTGCGTTCTGATAAATGCCTAAATAGACTTGGTGATTGTGTCCAAATGTGATAGGCACGCATCCTTCTTAATTCCCTTTTGTACTTTTCGTCTATTGTTGATAAATATTTCTTTATTCGACTTGTAACCCTTTTTTTATGATCAGCACTCGTAAAATAAAATTACTGTAAAAAGTAAAAGGTAGCAATAGCAAAGCACACATGTACTCGTCGACTGGAGACGCGTAATTGTATTCATCATATGATTATGACTTACATGAATTTATAAATTGATTGGCCGAAAACACCTGACTATGACGTCATGGGAGTTAAGTCCTCATTCCCCCCCCCCCATGTTTGTGCCTTTTGTAACCCACAGGTTACACGAACACATGCTTTTAAGAAGCAGTTCTCTGATAATGGTTTGGCTAATATTGTGAATGATTTCTTTATTGGACTGTATTGTCTACTGCGTTGATTCAACAGCTCCTCAATGCGTCCCATATTTCAAGAAAAGGTATAACTAAAATTATTTGATCATCCTCTAGTTACCATTGAAAATGACGATGGATTGGACAAAATGGACCAGCCAGCTGGTAAGCATTCTGTTAATGAGGTATAAATAATTTCTTGTAAGAACACCAAACGGCACTTGTCTATGAGGCTCGAATTCACTTTATAGACGCTCCAGGCCTATATCGATGTTGATGGAGGTTCATTTGAGCATTTACTATAATTATAGCCCCTCCCCCTTTTTTCCCATCAATTCTTGTTTAGCCATTAACACTTTTCATTTCTGATCCATATATATATATATATATATATATATATATATATATATATATATATATATATATAAACTATTTAGAGATTATTTACCTAATTAAGAACATGTTTTGTCTGCAGTTATAAGAAAAAATCCATTTGTAATTTGCTATTGATTTTACATTTAGTGTGCATCCTATTTACTGAAAGTCATCATCTACTCTGAAAGTCACAAGCTAATGTTGGATAGTATTATTAACGTCATATATATTAACTTAGAACATTTGTACATAATGTGTGAATTAAAACATTTTTTAAAAAATCAATATTGAAATTCAATTTTTAAAGCAATATTTGCTTACACAAATTAAACATTAGCCCTTAAATAAACCCAGCCTTTAAATAAATATAGTAATACACTATCGCGCAAGCATCTGTATTCTTTTCCAAAATCTATTTTCGGACCGTTCACTAATGCTCTGTTTCATATCTGAGAGTGGAATCTTTCTCTCCAGAACTCGCAGCGATTGTTGTCCGGTCTCGAACGTACAACCTTCTCTTCATCATTTATTTCCAGGTATGCAGGATCTTCATGCTTGAAAAGAGGCCAGTCTGTTTCACCTGGTACATTAGGATTTCTGAAAGGAAGAGAAAGCATTGTAAGTAAATTCAAGTACACAAAATTTGAACAATCTATGTTATCAATTGCAATTATGTAACAGTGCAGTAATATGTTAGCCCGACTATTACTGGCAGGTCTACCTTGAGGTAGTCCCTTATTTTGTTAATAACAATCATTATTATGAGATATATTTTGCTTTTAATACAAATGAATAAATGTATTATAGTGCTAAAAATTTCGGGTAATGAATACTTAAAATAGTGTAAATAATTTATATCTTGAGGTGCAACGCGTTAACATTACTTTCTGTTGCATTCATTTTATGTTAAAATTGTAATATTCGCAAGAAACACCGTTTCTTACATTATAATGGCGGTTCAGTAGAAACTTGGCGATAGAGCCAAGTTGGAAAAATTTTTGGCGACCCTATGGATGCTTTTTAAAATTACTAGAGAAATTTACTGATATCACGATCTATGACGTTAGCGAATCTTTCTCTAAAGATCCGTGAGACCTAAATAGAGAGAGAGTCACTCGCCGAAACTGAGTCAGTATTGTTTTGACAAGTGTTTATTTGGTATTGATTTGACCGTGAAGTGTCAACCAGCAATAAGTGAATAATTCGACTGTTGAATAGGATGAGTGAGTGCTTGCGAATAATCTTTAAACATACTTGTATTTTAGACACTGACAGTTGTGTCTGCGGTCTGTAGAAGGTGTGAAAGCCTTCTGGGATTTTTTAGCTAATTTGAGTTCTTAATCCTGAATTTCAAGGATTGTTTTTATACTATAAACTTACATCGCTCCTAAAGAACTATCTTGTTTTTTTTGTATTGATTCCATGAAATCAGCCCCGATATACGTAAGAATATTTTTCAAACTTTATTAATTTATTTAAAGAATATTTATAACTCACACCGAGTAGCCAAATTAAAATGACCACCCCTTCATAACATTACTGAACTACTTTTCCCCTTAATACTGCATGGATTATTCTTGGTATAAACTCTATGAGATGTTGGTAGATGGTATGTAGAATCTGAGACCATATACGATGAATTACAATTTCCAATACCTTCGGATTGGATAATACAGAATCCATCTGTCCGATGACATATTGGATCTCATAGCATGGATTCTCAATTGGATTGAGATATTGAGATATCAATTAAGAGTTTAATTTCATTTGGTCTTTTATAGAACACTGAATTTAAATTCATTAAAAGCTATAAGTGGTAAACCATATTCGATAGCAATTTTTATAATAAAATCTTCAATATCTCTACAAATTTGTTTTAATAGCAAATTATTGTTAGAAATCTTTCAACTGTGAAACCAGTTCCTTTCAACATAATTGCTCAAGAGGAAAAAGTTTATCTTTTAATATCATATGTCATTACTTTTTTCTGATGATTATCAATTCAGGATACTTGCGACAGTTATAAACGTTATTATTTTGTAAATCACTATTTTCAGTGTAATTAAAAATATACCCACCTATTTTTTACTGTATTCGAATGCTTTTTATTAGTATTAACGTTTCTGATTATATAAGAATATTTGAATATATATTTATAGAAAAACAAAATGCATTCTGACATAATAAAAAATAAAACACTTTTACAATGATATAATATGCTAAAAATGAATCAGTACTGCTCAATGTATTTGATAATTAATTTATCAATACTAAGTTAAGAACAAGTTTCATAATTACTAGTGACTCCCATGTGTTTTTCATATTCAAAATTTAATACTTATCTTGATAATTTGTACGGTTTATAGTTAAAGTCGTTTTGTAACTTTAGCGTGTCAAAGTACACTATTGAATTCAATACATTATTATTATATGGAGGGGGGCGCAATTTAAATTATTATTGATAACTGGGTCGCAAACGTTGAAAGTTTGAGAAGACTGCGCCATCTCAAAGATTTTTTTTTCTCATGCTAAATTTCCACTCAGCATACTAAAAAGTTTGAATTGTTTGTTGAAAAAATACGCTCAACACTAGAGTCTGTATTTTCTAAAATTTGTAACTTATTTTCAAATAAACTGAAGCCTTCTATCAAATTCTCAACCATCATTCGATCTTCCGAATGAATGATCTAAAAACTCAAGTTCTTCAATATCTTTGCTTTTGCTCATGCATTTCAATAAGCTCATTTATTGTCAGCTACTAACTTTGGGAATCCAACTGTTCTTGAATGTCATCACTATCCACTTTTACATTTATTTGCCTGAAAAGATCGACAACTGTTTTAATTACATTACCAATTTCACCAATTTTATTTTCTCAAACAAAAGACGAATCGACGAGATTTGAAAATCGCGTAACTCTGGGTTCGCGTAAGTCTAGTTATTACTGTACCGTAGTAATTAGAATATATAACATTTTTACTGATTTTTATATTGAATTAAGAGAGAAATGAGTTAGGAAATCATTAATATATTTTATTGAATATCTGAATACTAATAATATATACTTCAAGGAATTAAATATTCGAAGTTTTTGTGTTTTGCATCACTTTAAAAGTAAACGCTTGATGAGTCATGAGTAAGTAGCTAAATGCTAAATTTATTTCTTCCCCTGCTTCACCAATTCTTTGGCGCAGCTCGGTTACTTTTTCGCTTGGTTAAAAAGAAGTTACAAGACAAACACATCGAACATTTTGTTCCTTGGAGTATTACAAAAAAATTAATCTTTTTTACTTTTAAATTTATTGTTTTAATTTGAGTTACACAATTAAGACTGAGTTTTTCAAATGAAGTCATTTGTTAAAAAAAATGGCAACAATTGTTATGAATAGAAAAATAGCAACTGTTATACTGTTTTACAGTCTTGAGGTATCTGACTACTTGCGACAAATTTTTTTAAAAAAAATAGAGATATGGGGATATCTTTGTGGTTTTTAGATTTGTTTAGTACATTTTTAGAAAAATATGCTAAAATTAAGAATAGAAAAAGAAATTATTATTACTAAAAGGGGGAAAATGGGTAAAAATTGACAAAACATAACATAAACGCGGCCCATTCTGTACCAAAAGTTTATGAACAGATTTTCTGTTTTTTAATTTTGATGTGTTGCTTTGTTATTCAATTTTGAAATGACTTTCAAGATAAAAGATATTTTAAATTTTACAAAAACTAGAGCACTTTATCTTTGTTATCATATGAAATTGCTTAATAAACAGAGATTATTTTCGTATAAGGGACTGTAAATTTTGTAATAAAACAGTGATTGATAAATAAGAAGTTTAAATTTTGCTTAACATTGACAAATTTTTTTTTATGATTTTATTTAACAGACCATCTTATTAGCTTTATAGAAATACCAAATGTATTATTTTCCGTTCACTAGAACAAAAATTACAAGTGTTTTGGTAAAACAGATGCCGTTACTTAAACAAGATATACTAAAAGCGTACTATTTATCTTCGATTATCATTTGAAAATTTAATTAAAACAGTGATTATTTTCGTATAAGGACTGTAAATTTTTGTAATAAAACAGTGATTGATAAATAAGAAGTTTAAATTTTGCTTAACATTGACAAATTTTTTTTTATGATTTTATTTAACAGCCCATCTTATTAGCTTTATAGAAATACCAAATGTATTATTTTCCGTTCACTAGAACAAAAATTACAAGTGTTTTGGTAAAAGCAGATGCCGTTACTTTAAACAAGATGTCATACTTTTAAAAGCGTTTTACTCCAAATGTGTTTTTTTGAAAATGCTCAAATGGGGACAGCGATTACTCCAAAAGTTTTGAAAATAATTAACTGAAGTTTTGTGTGTATGTTCTGTATAAAAGTAGAAGTGTTTTGGCCTTCATATTTATCAATCACTGTTTTATTACAAAATTTACAGTCCCTTATGTTGATATAATCACTTTTCTTAAACAATTTTATATAATAACTAAGATAAAGTGCTGTAGTTTTTGTAAAAATTAAAATATCTCTTATCCTGAAGGTCATTTTAAAAATTAATAACATAGCTACACATCAGAGAGAATTTTAAAATTGGAAATTTGTTTATAAACTTTTGGTGCAGAGTGGACCACGTTTATGTTATTTTTTTGTAGATTTTTACCATTTGAGTAATAATAATTTCTTTTTATCTTCTTAATTTCAGCATATTTTTCTTAAAATGTACTAAACAAAAATGGAGATATGGGGGTTTTAGTGGTTTTTAAAGTAAAAGCCACTAAATACCCCATACCTCCATTTTTTTTTTAAATGTTATCGCAAGTATTCTGATACCTTAAGCAACCAATTCTCCTCAAGATGAAATATCTAAGGTAATTAAAATTAGAACACTTTCATAATAAACCAATCTCTTTGTTACTCTTTTCTTGATAAATCAAAAATCACTTAAGTATTCTTTTTTTTAAATTGCATACTTATATAAATAATTATAGCTATAAAATTAAACTAATTAAAAATATTCGAAAAGCATTACCCAGTTTTAATGAACGACACCCATCTGCGTATCATTCTTTGACTAAGCTGTACTTCTTCAGGCGTGAAGTTTTCGTAAATTGGGTTCTGGAACACGTACTGGACTTCCTCATAATGAGTGGTCCCCATCCATTCAGCCAATAGCGTTGAAGTCGGTCGACGAGTGAACACATAAAAATAGACAGGATTCTTCATAGAATGAAATTCAGCTTGATACAAAGTACTGCAGCTGATCATAAAATCGCCTAGTGCTGAGGCTATTCTGTTGGTGTATTCATCGGAGGTGTCATTTTTCAAGGAGTTGATATACACATCGAAGATTTCAGTTTCGTTCTTCTGACCTAAAGTTTTGAAGAAGGTCCGTATCACCATTCGTGCTAATCTCCTAGAGACTGTATTTGATTCATATTCTCCGTATTTTCCAAAGTATTGGGGGGCAACGACTGTCAGAAAAAAGGGGCCTTCCTGTTCGTTAACCCCCATAAGTAGTTCCATGTCTGTCAAGCTTCCTTCCTGTAGGAATTTTGCAGCCGATTGTGGCAAGAACTCATCGCCCACTCTCGGGATAAAGCCAACAAGGTTAGTTCGCTTGATGCGACCTTCAGCGGAGGAAATTTTTTGTGCTGGAAGTCGTTTTAAACACTGAACTACAAGTTTTGGATTGTTTTTAAGGGTAGCGTTTCTGTTTTCACACCCCAGCATTTTAGCCACTGATTGGGAATACTTAAATATTTGACTGTTTTCTTCCGTGAACAGAGGTGTCACTGCAGATCCGCTTTGCAATATTGCTCGTTTGATAATACCTTTCGATAAAGGAGACATGAGATGCATTGCAACTGACATAGCCCCCGCGCTTTCTCCCATTAGGACTATGTGATCTGGGTCACCACCAAAGTGTTTGGCATTATCTTTTATCCATTTCATAGCCAATAACTGATCGTACATGCCCATATTCCCATTCGCTTCTTCTACGAAGGCTGAGAAAAATCCCATCACACCCACTCGGTAGTTCATGTTACCTACAATTATATCGCCAAAGTTGGCGAGATTTTTCCCGTTAAAGACTTCCTGATTCGCCGATCCAAAATTGAAGCCTCCGCCGTGAATATATATCAATACTGGTTTCAGTTTGCTGTCAGTTTTAGAATAAGGTACCCATAGGTTCAAATAGAGACAATCTTCTGTCATGTGTTCTATATCTGGTGACCAATAATAGCGCTCGGTAATGTTTTGAACACAAGTTGGAGGTAACTTAGATGCATCATACACATCTGTCCACGAGTTCTTAGGTGCAGGTTTTCTAAATCTCAAATCTCCAACAGGAGGCTCAGCAAATGGTATTCCTAAAAAGGCTTCGACTTCAAGGTCACTTGAAGCCACTGTAACTCCTCTAACTGGTCCGCTATTCGTCAGAACGATTCGGTCCGCCCTCGCACTGGCCACAAGCAAACAGAGAAGATAAATTATGACTTCTTTATTCATTTTTCAGATGAGTACACCTAAAAAATAAAATGTATAAATTTAATTTAGACTCAATTTAAAAACTCAGAATTTTTATGGTGTATTAAAGTGTGTGTACTTACAATATTTATTAAAAAAAACCTGAAATTCCTTTTTTCTTTATTAATTTTTTGGTCTAATAAAATAAGGCATTTTTTCATTTCAAGGAACAAAAATTTATCATCATATACACCTTTTTGTTTTTTCTTCAAAAATGACAATTTTTTTTCTGTTCACATTTTTCAGAGGAGAAACTTGGTTCCCAACTTCATATTATGTCTAACTAGTTTTATACATATTTAAAATTTTCTAAAGTATCACCATCCTTAAAATCAATGCTTTTACAAATTTTAAATTCTTATTTCTCAAACTTCTATTTTTGTCGATTCCCAAAGGCTTTTCTTCTGTTTAAGATAATCTTGAAATTCTCTAAAGATACTTTCAAATATCTGTATCATTAAAGTCAATGCAGATCTAAGTTCGGGAATTTTAGTTATTTTTTTTAAAAAATTATCAAAAGTTATATTTTTAGAATTTCCCCTTTTGAGTTTAGCTAAAAAAATCATTATCAATATTCAAAATAAGGTCTGATTTTCCTTCCATGCTAAATTTCTCTCTAAATAATCTACGAAATGTAATAATTAAAGAAAATAATAAAATTAAATACTTTATAAATGTATAAAAAACTTCAAACATTTAAATTTTTAATTTTTTTCAAATGATGACTTATTAATCCGGCGTTTTTTCAAAATAAATTTAAAGATATAGTTTTTAGTAGTTACTTTTAATATTATTGTCTCCAATTGTTTTTTTTTTTATAAAAAGGAGCCATGAAGACTTAAATTGTTATTTTATTATTCAAACACATCAAAATATCTAATAAATACACCTCGAAACATCTAAATATTTTAATATTTATAACTTTATTTTATTTTTATCTTAAAAAAATTAAGATTGAAAGAGACATAGAAGCAATGTATAAAATATGCTAAGGCATTCTTACACAATGATCTATGAATCATTTTAATGGAAATACCTAAAGATTTAGCTTATTCTCTTAAATTGATATGAGAGTTTTTTTTAACACGCTTTTATAAGTTTCACTTGTATGTAATGGAATCTTTGAACTCGATTTTTACCCACTTTAAAAGGTCAGATTAATTCGAAATTTTGCACAATTCTGAAGGACCGATGACAATACAATAATTTCATAATTTTGTTCCATTGTTCTAATCAGGGCCATCAGAAATAACGATTTCCAGGTTTGGTGACTAATTCCATATACCACTTCCAGATTTGATGACTTATTGCATATACGATTTCCAGATTTAGCGACTAAAAGATTAAGGTGCAACCTTAAAAGCGAATACATTTGTGGTTCACACAAATAAAACAAACCAAAAATGTTCTTTATATGAGAAAGGGAAGAGTGGGTGCGTCAGCTGTTTCTTACCATAATATAAACAATTGTCTAGTTTTTCTGAAAATGGAAATAAAAAAATTACTCGTGCATGGGAAAAATAATTCATGTTCTAACTGCAAAATTTTTTTTTTATTTTTATAAAGCAATACGTTCAGAAGTGATGATACGAATTAACATCATAGCAATACGTTTAAAAGGTGATAATACGATTGACACTTAATATTTCTTCTTAACACACTTTTATTGGTTTGATCTGTATCTATAGGGACGGAATCTTTGAAATATAACGATACGGGACTCAACCGAGGCCCCGTAAGAAAATAGAATAAATACCCTTCAGATACGTTAATCAATATCCATTGAAAATCAAGACTAATTCCGGCAGCTACGTAATTCCGACTCCAAATATCAAACTCAAGGATAAATTCAACAATGAGTAAATGATGGTTTAAAAAACTAAAAAAAGCACGCTTTTATTGTCGATCGAACTAAAAAAATTAAAAATAAATTATAGTTTTAAAAAAAGCTAAAAAACATGCTTTTATAGTGAAGCGTACTAAAAAGTAAAAAAAAATTCTTAATGTAAGAATAAAATGATTAACGATAAAATTAATGTCATTGGGGTAAAGCGTGGAGTGCTCTATATTAATTGTTACATTTTCTTACTAGTTCTATTCTGAAATATTGAGTTAGAGTAAAAATGTAGTACAAAGCATATTAAAAGAATTATTTTTTACTTTTTAGTTCGATTCACTATAAAAGTGTGATTTTTTAGTTTTTTTTAAACTATATTTAATAAAAGCTGTTTTAGTTCCTGTTTGATAGATACGGATAGATAGATAAGATTGAAATTGAGAGTACTTTTACTTACACATAAATATGACAGACAATGACTGGATAAAGCAATCTACTTTACCCATTTCTTATATTTAGAAAAAAATATATTAAAAAAAAACGGTTTCGCAAGAAATTCTGAATAAAGCAAAGACTATGCAATAGTTTGTTTTGTCACGTGCATTTTAGATAAAGTCACCCTAGAAGAATACATTGCATAATATATTTTATATGAAAATCGACTTTCCAAATATTTCTCCTATTATTCTCTATACTCATACACACAATATTATATTTTAAATAATTATTTCTCTAAAATAATTGTTTCCGCCTAAATTTAAGATGCAAGAGGATGAAAAGTAACTGTCCCTTTTGTATTTTACATTTTTAAGATTAATAAAAGATCTCTTGGAGACTATTATTTCTAGATTATTGTTACAACAACGTGTGACTAATTGAAAGGAAAAATTTAATTGCTCGATATTTTTAATGATCTTATTGCACGTTTTTATCCATTGAATTTTTAATGGGATTACCAAATCTATGGAGTCTATAAGTCAAGTACATTACTGGCAGCTTACCAAAAAATACACAATGTGTTAAATGAATGAAAACATAAGTAAATATAAATATTGCTATTTTCAGGATTCGAAACTTAAGTTTTTCTTCTTTTAAAGTTGAAGGATAGGACCTAGATTTGGAATATTTTTTCATGTAAAAAAGGTACCAAAACATTAATATTATATTCTGGCTGCGCTATCCCGTCGAGGGCAGTATATTTTATCCTACTTCTCGTTTTTATCTATCCATTTTTCTAGTATAAAATGTGTTTGGCATTTTATTTCCCGTGCCGTACAGCTAAATGAGTTATTCCTTTACGCGTTAAAATGAAAAAAAATTCTTATTTATGGATTATTTTGAAATTTTAAAAACTCTACATTATAAACAGATAGACGAATCATAATGTTGCCAATTTTCATGAAAATTGAGACATTTTCCAGTCTGAAAGTGTGTGTTTCACGTCTAGTTCAGATTTTCGTACATTTGGCGAAGACAGCCTTAAACAATAAGCACAAGAATGAAAAACATTTCTTAAATTACAAAACGGCAGTGAATTATTCAAGACAATATAAAAGCGAATTTATTAGGCTAGATTATAAATCAACTGTTTTCAGAAACATATGCATTTAGACATGTATTAAAAAGTATAATTATTTTATGAACGAAAAGTGTTAATGCCCATATATATTGTAGGGTCCAAAAGTTTAAGCATAAAAGTTCTTACCTTGTAAGTTTTAAAGTACCGAAGCACACAACCACCTTGATTGGGCGGCAATACACTTTTAATACGCTCGAACCCGTTCATACAATTTCTTGAAGCCCTGCGGGAAGCCACCGTTTGCAATTACTTATAAGGCCTCTTGCGATGCTGCTTTAACCTCTGCTGATGACGCAAAATGACGTCTCTGCCGATTTTTTAATGACGGAAATAAATAAAAAGCACAGGGAGTTTAAGTCCTAAAAATAGACAGGATGTGAAAGAGTCTTGGTACCAGTTTTGGAGAGAAACTGTGTGACGTTTTGGAACCCATATACAGGTGCATTATCATGCAGAAAGTACCATCGTCCACTTTGCTACACTTAAGGCCGTTTATGAAAGACTCCTTGAAATGACGTAAAATGTCTAGATCAGCGGCTTAATCTGTGGTCCGTGGACCCTTGGGGGTCCGCAGTGCCTTCTAGGAGGTCCGCGGAGTCTTTCGTGTAAGGTTACGATTTCTTTATTTTACAGACTCTGAAAGGCCTTGTGAAAAAGTTGAAAGATGTGCCATACTAGACTAGATCACTGTCCCCAATGAAAAAACTCTACTAGTATTTTGATCAAGAATATTAAGTCGGGGAAGAGATGCTTAAAATCTTTGGGGTCCGCGATGTCAAGTTGATACATAAAGAGGGCCCGTGGCCATCGAAAGTTTAAGAGCTACTGGTCTAGAATAGTGATTCCCAAACTTTTTTAACCCATGAACACCTTTTTATAGTCAACACGCCTACGGAACCCTTTTTATAGTCAAAACTTGTCTACGGTCCCATTTTTGTAGTCAAGACTCCCAAGGACCTTCAAGTTCAAGTTATTTTATACATGAATGCATAGTATAAAAATTACAAATTTAAAAAAACATTTTTTTTTGAAGAATTGTTGAAATTATAATTTTTTTTTAAAAATAAAATAAAAATAATTGATGACTTGGATGGATTTGATAAGATGTAAAGAATGTATTTATGTCCATCTCAGTGTTTGTGAGTAATTTTTAGTTGATTCTGGGGTGCAGAATCTTTCTTTTTTTGTGTGATGAGGTTTTTTTATGGCACTGAATCCACGTGCTACCAAACTGGAAGACGGGTAAGCAGTCAACAACTTCTGTACAATAACCCATAATGGAGGATATAAAATTGGAATTTGTTTTTGTAACCAGAATCTGCAGTATCCTTGTTCAAACATTGGTCTAGGTCCCTCATTAGTGGATATTTCAATAAGGTGCTCCTGTATTAGTATGGATTCCTCAGTGTTTGGGATGTGAGTTAGTCCACGTGGAAAAGGGTGCAACATCTAGTCGGGAATATCTAAATAAATATTGTTACTTATTTCAATTTTTATAAAAATAAAAATGGATAAATTTTTTAAATTTTATATTAAACCTTACTTGGACCCCGTAACATTATTCAGGGACACCAAAATATATTTTAATTTTCCACGGATTCCCTGAATTATATAGGGGACCCCTGGGGATCCGTAAGGACAACTTTGGAAACAAGTGGTCTAGATAATGCTTCTTGTTCACTGTTCTGCCCTCAGGAATAGATTGCAAATTTTTAATTCTGATATGTTGCTATGCTATTCATTTTTGAAATGACCTTCAGGATAAGAGATATTTTCATTTTTACAAAAACTAGAGCATTATATCTTTGTTATTATATGAAACTGCTTAAAATAACAGGGATTGTATTCACATAAGGGACTATAAATTTTGTAATAAAACAGTGGTTGATAAATTTGAAGGTTAAAACACTTCTACTATTATACAGAACATACACAAAAAAATTCAGTTAATTGTTTTCAAAACCTTTTTAGCAATCGCTGGCCCCATTTGAGCGTTTTCAAGAAAACACATTTCGAGTAAAACGCGTTTTAAAGTATGACATGTCGCTTAAAGTAATGGCATCTGCTTTTACTAAAACACTTGTAGTTTTTGTTCTAGAGAACGTAAAATAATAAACTTGGTATTTTTGTAAAACTAATAAAATGGCATATAAAATAAAATCATCGAAAAATGTGTCAATTTTTGGCAAAATTCACAATTTTATGATAGTTTGATACCTTAATTAAATTACTAATACAAATTACAAATGCTAATTACTGAATACTAATTTCAACTAAATAAATGTACTTAACTGTGTTAGTTGAATTTTTTAATCAGATGAATGGTGCTGAATTTCTTTTATATCAGGTTGAAACATTTCAAATCTGTGGTCTCTTCTACGCTTTCCAGACGGTTTGTGTAATTTTTGAGATAAAGGATTTGATTAAGAAATCGGGAAGGAAGGAATCGTTAACGTATTGGCGCTATGAATTGAGTCCTTAATTTTTGCCCTTGTGCTTTTTACTATTTTTTTGAAAATATTATGTAGTAGTAATGGTTGTGTAGCTGTAAACCAAGAAAAAACCCTGAATATTCTGGATCAAAATAGTGGAGTCTTTTCATTGGGCAATTGAGGGATCTAGTTTAGGGTGGTCAATTTTCCCACTAGACCTTTCAGAGTCCTTAAAGGCGGGAAATCTTAGCATTAAAGGAGAGATCTTTGCGGAACCCTAAAAAAGAGCTAGGGGCTCTCAGGGGTCCGTGGACCATAGTTTAAGAACCGCTGCATTAGAGTAAGGGTGTCGAACCTAAAGGCTAACTTGAGCCAAATAAATAAGGTTTCATTTTAAGTGAGCCAGGGGAAAAAATCATAGAAATAGGTTTATTTCGAATAATGCATTACAATATATATATATATATAGTGTTACGAATTTTGTATGAAATAATGTAAATAATTTGGATGTGCAATGCATTTATATTACTCTATGCTACATTTATTTCATGTCAAAGTTGTAATATTCACAAGCAACGTCGTCCCTTACGTTATAATGGCGATTCAATGGGAACTTGACGAAATATTGGTGATAGAGCCAAGTTGGCATCATTTTTGGCGACCAAGGCGACCAATTTGGCGACAAATTTGGTGACATTGGCGAGTTCGGGACCCTCTGGATTCTTCTAGAAATTAGTAGAGAAATCCACTAATTTCACGATCTGTGACGCGAGCTCATCTTTCCGGAACTTTCGGTCCCAGCTATAAATAGAGTGATACTCGCCGCAAGAGTCAGTCTGGTTTTGACTAGCGATTAGTGAGCTTGACTTGATCGTGATTAACTCAGCTGTGCTTGTGAATAGTCGTTTACATACGTGTATTTTAGATACTGCTTATTGTGTCTGAGTGCTGTTGAAGGTGCGAAATCCTTCTGTTATTTATTCTGTGAATTTTGCTGTTGAATCCTGTATTTCAAGGTTTTATTTTCGACAATAAATACTCATCGCTCTTAAAGAATTGTCTTGTTATTTACGACTGATTTTGCATAAAATCCTCGAACCCCGATCTCTACGTAACAATATATATAAATGGATGTTTCAATATATGACCTCACCTCACTCCAACACCGTTCAACCGATCACTATGAAAATTGGCATGTATATGTATTTTTTGTAGAGAAGGTTTTTGTACAATCCTCTTTGTTGCAGCTCCCCACCAGGTGGCGCTACAGCTTATCAACTTCTGCACCATTCAATCAACCGCCAAGTTGATAACGTGGTCGCCAAAAATGATGCCAACTTGGCTCTATCACCAACATTTCGCTTTTTCCATTGAATGGCTATTATAATGTAAGGAACGACGTTGCTTGTAAATATTACATTTTTAACATAAAATAAATGCAACAGAAAGTAATATTAACGAATTACACATCCAGATATAAATTATTTACACTGTTTTAAGCATTCATTACATAAAATTTGTAGAATGTGTTACTTTTACTGAGCAGAGATCAGCTTAAAAAGGTGTTTCCAAAAATCGACCCACAAGAGAGTTACGGGGCATTATAAATTTTAAAAAATCCTTTTTATCAGCTATTAGACCTTCAGACTTAAAATTTAACAAATATGGTTTTTTGTTCAGCTGAGATATGCAAAATGCTTTTTTTTTTGTTTAATTTGCAATTCACGAAAATTAATTCATTAAAAACTTCTTTATCCTTCAATCTGTATTGTTTAATTTTTCAATTCACCCGTTCTTACCATCTTTCCTACTTCGAGAGAAATTTTGAAAATTTTATTATACAATATTGTGTGCCGATATGTGGACGGGATGCAAAAATGTTCTTGATGTGCCGCGAGTTTGACACCCCTGATCTACAGTGACTTAAAAAAATTATGCATTAGAGTACATCACAGTGACTTAATCATAGACAGATTGATTATTAACGTTAAAACAAGGCCTATTGGCGAAGGACCTCGCAAATTTGAGCATAGTCAAGCGACGAAGACGACATCTGAGCTGCAACCCATTCTCCAAGTTTCTACTCTAAACTAACTTAAAAACTTTGAGCCTCGACAGATTTTAAGTGGATTAGCCTGCTATGCAGTATTTTTAGTAAGATCAGAACCTGGATCCACGACTTGGCGGAAACGTTTCTCGCCATGAGTGACCGTGACCATTCAGCTAGCATTCTAAATGGAAAGAACTATTTTAAGGGGCTATTAGACTATTTTTTTTCGAATCCCATAGATCTCCCCTTTCCTAGTATTTAGTAGTTACGAATTTTGTAAAGAATACTTAAAATAGTGTAAATATTTTATTTCTGGATGCGTAATATTACTCTAAGTTGTATTTGTTTTATATTAAAATTGTAATATTCGCAAGCAACGCCGTTCCTTACATTGTAATGGCGATTCTCAATGGAAACATGGCGATAGAGCCAAGTTGGCATCAGTTTTGGCGACTATGTTGGTGACTTGGCGACCATGTTGGCGACCATTTTTGGCGAGTTCGTGACCCTATTGATTCTTCTGGAAATTAGTGGAGAAATCTATTTATATCACGATCTATGACGCAAGTGGATTTTTCTCAAAAGATCCGCGAGACCTATAAATAGGGAATCACTCACCGAAACTGAGTCGGTATTGTTTTGACTAGCGATTAGTAGTATTAGCTTGATCGTTGAAGAGTCGACCAGCGATAAGTGATTACTTCGGCTGTTGAGTAGGACGAGCGACTGTTTGTGAATAATCTTTGACATACTTGTATTTTTGACACTGTTAACTGTGTCTGAGCGCTGTTGAAGGTGCGAAGACCTTCAATTCTGAGAATTTTGCTGTGTATCCTGTATTTCAAGGATTGTATTTTGGCAAAAAATTCTCATCGCTCTTAAAGAACTGTTTTTTATTTTTACTTTGAAGCTGATTGCATAAAATCCCCGATCTACGTAACACTATCATCACGATATGTGCGAAGAAAATGACAAATAAATTAAACTTTCCTATGCTTTATATTCTTTTAGACATGCTGTTATTCATAAATACAAATTTTTTAAGGTTCATTTTCATAAGGATAATTTCCTTTCGGGTAATCTTGTTTTATTTTTTATTCAAAGTTGATTCACCAATAAGGGGAATTTATTTTAATGTATTACTAAAATATATCGTACACCATCTTAATATTTTCACGCAAATTATCAACCCGTATGAGATGTGTATGTTGATAGCGATTGATGTTTCGTATAGATTGGCTACATTAACTTTAAAAACCTCTGTATCATTAACTGAATATTAAACTTGTGACGGATCTATACGGTTCCTTCTACTAACCGCTTGGGGATTCCTTCTGGGCCATCATTTGTTCATCCAACTTTCTCCGGGGACAGGAAGCGTGATTATGCAAATTAAGTTTAATATATATGTTCTGTATTCGCGAGGTTGAGAGTTAGTGCAGTGAGAATTGAAGGTTAATGAAGTGAAGATAGCTTGGATGAATATATGAGAAACTAAGTAAATCGGCAGTAAAACGTATACGCAAACAGTGTACGAAGCGAGAAGTTGGAATCTTAAAGAAGCGCTTAGTTTAACTGTTGGAGTCGTGTTAACATAAATGTAAGGATAATAAGACCACAAGAGTTCAGGTACTGTGATATTATTTCAAGTAGAAGTAAAAGAGTTAAATTATTAGCATGGTCCTAAATTAATCAAGCTTTGTATAATTTATCATAAGGGTAGATTTGTATGATTGAGTGAGAGAATATTAACGTCGCACTGATTAGCAACACGAAGGCTTTTGGCGACCGTCCGCGTAACTTTGAACCATGGTCAAGTGACGCAGACGACACCTGAGCTGGCACCTCCCTCTCCTAACTACCACCCCCCACCAACGGGAGGACGTTTGAGCTCTCGACAGATTTAACGTGCATCGCTCCCCTACACGGCGGGTCTTTAGTGGTACTGGGATCGAACTCATGACATGCTAGCCATGATCCGATGCCTAGACCACTCGGCTACCGCGGCCACTAGATTTGTATCATAGGATATATTATCCCCACGCCATCTTGTCTCGACTTCGTGCTCTGACTGATCAAAATTGTCCTATTTAGAGTATTATTTTGTGTCTGAGTTGAATATAGTGATAAATAAATAATTGAAGTTCATCATGTCTTCTGATCATTTAGTTCATAGGTTCTCAACCTTTTTTGAACTGGCGCCCCCTTTTCTAGTAAATATGTCGATACCGCCCCCCCCTTTTCTAGTAAATTTGTCGATACCGCCCCCCCCTTTCTAGTGAATATTTCGATACCGCCCCCTCCCACTCTAGAGAAATAAGAGTGTATATAATTCACGATGAACACAAGAGTTCAGTTTTAAAAAATATCCTATTACTAATAGAAAATATATTTTTTAACTTAATTTTTTTTAAAGTCACAATTTTTTTACTTCCGAATCTGAAATAGCTATTGCCACAAATATATTTAAATGCGTAATATTATATATTTTAATCATAGATAGGATATTGTTGGAATTGAAACGCTACTGAATTTCTTCTCCATTTAAAAGAGAGTAATAAAAGTTTTAGTTTACCTGTTATAAGGACAGGCAGGGGTTTTGAGGATATGAAGTAATTCATAATAAACTATTGCTTTCAAAATAAATATATATAAATTGACAGTTTCAGTCTTTAAAGAATCATATGTTAATTCCTGTTTAACATATTTAATTATGTTTCTTGGATAATATATATAATGAAATCCAGTGGACGAAACATTTTTCCTACTGCTCACAGACAAAGACAACACGTACACTACAGAAATTAAAGTTTACTATATAATTCACTTTAATGTAGGTCTGAGTGTTATACAATCCTCCTAAATTTTCACCCACTTCCCGAAATATCGAAATAGGTAAATTTCCGTACATGTGATATAGAAATCATTTAAATACATACAATCAACATAATGTAAACAGTATTAAAGTTTACTTTGTAAGAACAAAATCAGCGTGTTTTTTTTCCCGACTTTTTTCGACTATATTTGGTTAATCTGCCCAAGCCCCTTCGTGCCATCTCAAAGCCTCCAAATTTTCTCTGGATCTTTTACTGCCCCCCTGAAAGCCTCAAACGCCCACAAGGGGGCGTTATCGCCCACGTTGAGAACTTATGATTTAGTTCCTCCTACACCTCTAGCCGGGTTACAGGAAAGAAGGGATATAAACCCCTTTAAACTGATTGTGTGGAACATACAGATTGTTATCATTAATACCATAATTACGATTTTTCCAGTGTTAATGTTACTGAAAATTGGGTGCGGCTTAGAATCGAAGGTAAAACATTTACAATGTGGGGAAGATTGAACTTTCACCCGTTTCAAAAAATAAAATGTAACCGTCCATTTTGGTCACTTGCATCGATCACGTATTCCATTCCGCAGCTTGTCTTTAGTCTATTCTGTCTGCCCGTATTTAGGAAATTTTTTTGTATACGCTTTCTTTCAACCATCTTATAAAGATTTACGTCCCTTCTTCCTTGTGACCCGGCTAGAGGTATGGGAGGAACTAAATGATCAGACGACATGATGAACTTCAATTATTTTATTTATCACTATATTCAACTCAGATACAAACCACACTTAAACAAGATAACCTTAGTCAGTAATAGAACGGGAGAAAGACGAGATTGCGTTGGGGAGAATATATTCAATCATGCAGTTCTACATTTAAGATAGCTTTATGCAGGGCTTACATATTTAATGACCGCACTATTAGCTTAACTTTATAAACGACGACTTGATTTAAGATCACAGTATCTGAACTCTTGCAGTCTTCTATTTCTTACACGTTGACTTTAACACCCCTCCAACTCCAACTAATCACTTTCTTAATATTCCAACTTCTGGCTTCTTTCGCTGTTTACGCATACGTTTCACCGCCGATTTAATTCACTTCTAATCTATTCACAATTTACTAACTCCCAACCTCGCGAATAAAGAATATATATATATATTGAACTTAATTTGCATATCACGCTTTCTGCCCTTCGGAGAAGGTTGGTTGAAAATGCTGGCCCAAAAGAATTCCCCAGAGGTTAATGGAAGGACACGTATAGATCCGTCACATTTTAAACATCAAACAGAAACAAAATGATATAACTTTTACTCATAACTGTTCAACAGTCTTTAATAATTCTTTTACATTCTTCTAAAACACATTTTTTTAAAAAAAATATTGCATAACAAATGTATTGGATGGCGCGGAAGACAACGCCGTGAGGGAAAATGGCGACGTCGTCGAAAATTCGAAGTCAGCAATGACAATGGGGGAAACGAATCATTTCTGAAACATGATACTGATGGTTAGAGGAGCTATAGGTTCATCTATGTATTTGAAAGTTTTTAATACTGGTAAAATAAATAAATTATTAACTTCTTATTTCTCATTAAATTTTTTTAAAGTTCTGAAGTATCGGACATTGATGAACATTTTACACCTTTTTTTTTATTTTTCTCAAAAACATGTAGAGAATTCAGGGTGCGCCTTATAATCGCTGGCTGCTTAGATTCGAGTAAATACAATAATTCAGAAATCTTTTCGTCTTTCCTTGTTTCTCAATACAATTTCTCGCTCTTATTAATATTCATACTCATTCTAATGGGAACTAGTTTTGAAATCAATGAACGATTATTTTGATTCCTTATTTTATTGCTATTGTTTTAAATTATCTTCTGCTTAAAATACTTTCCCACTTGGATGTGCAATCAATAATTGTCTCAATCAAGGTAATTTTCAGTGCATTCATAAATCATATTTCATCATTAATTTTTTCTTTAAAAAATTAATAATTCAGAGTGGCATGCGTCTGCCTTGTAAATTATTTATATCTACAGTCGACTCTCGATCGTTTGAAGTTGAAGGGACCAATGAGAAACTTCGAATTATCAAGAGGGTAGGAAAAATTCCCAAAATACACGAAGTGATATTTTTTTCTAACACATTTGAATTTTAAACTATGTGATAAAATATAACAATTGTAGAAAATTACTTTAAAATATTTTTAAAAAGTACTTATTGTACAGTATAAATATTATACAGAAGTTAAAATTTCTGTATTAAAAGAATAAATTTATATAGTATTTCTCGAACAGGACTCTTTCACGCCCCATCAACGTTCCTTATTGGTAATAAACACTGTGACGTTTGATTCAATAATGGTAGCGTGTTTGAAATATAATAATTTAGTTTAATTAAGTAACAGCTATTATTTACATTAATATACAATTTTGCACTATGAGATGACTTTAGAGTTCCAAAATAATTTTGTGAGAGAGGGATCTTGTTGGTGTCCGTTCACTGCCAGTTTCCGCTGTCCACTCTTTCTCTCCCGGCCCTCTTGTGCTCCCCTGCGGTTGACCGACCTCGACCCCTTTCACACCCCACATCCGGTGGTGGCGAAATGCTTCCCCTCGGGTCAAAGGTTGCAAAGGCTAATTAAGACACGTCCGTCACAGTATATTACCGACTGCAGGTGTTTTTGCACGTGTGGTCATCATTCTTCTATAACTGACCCGGCCGTGGGAAGCAAGTCCCAGATGTCTCAAAGGGGGACGCACATACGTCACAACACGTTTCGCACCCGGTTCACTCAGACACTGTCCCCAACACCTCAGATTCTTCAAAGCAGGGTCCAGTCCGGCCTATACCCTATTTCGTGCCACAGGCTATAAGTTACACAGATGAGCCATAAATCCTCATATCAGTGAGACGCAAGAAAACACAATCCTACGCATCTTTCCTTCACAATAGCGGACCATCCTTTCTGAACACATGCGTAGAAAGGTCATGTGTTAAACGAAAGATATGGACGGCTGACAACATGTGTGACCAGAACTGTCCACTTGAAGAAGGAAAGCACTTGAAAGGTCTTTTCGCCTGAGGAACCGAGAAGCATAAAGAAGGGGTACTAGACTGATGGTTATCGAATGGGCTGCGTTACAGGCGAGACACGTAGAGACAATATAACACAAAACATCTAAGCTCCAACCTGTTTGCTACAAGTAAGTGTTCGAATTGTCGAGAGCTTTACAATTATTCGAATAATTGCGTGTTGTAGTTTGGCCAGCCACATATTTTACTTTGAAATGTAGAGTGTACCAAAACGTATTGTTTTAGTTCGAAATATCAAGAGTTTTCCTAGGGGTTTAGCATATACTTTGAATTAGCGAGAGGTTCGTATTATCGAAAGTTTGAATTAGCGAGAGTCGACTGTATATAGTATATAGAGAGATAATCTATTTTGCTTTGTCTGTAGTGATCTTTTAAGAAAAGATTTTGCAGGTATCGACTCCCAAGGCGATGTGGCGGGGATATAAAAAGTAAATTTTCCTACGCTTTAGAAATTCAGAATCTGTTCCTTTTTAAATGAAGAGGCGATGACTATTAAAATATTTTTAAGAACAAACGAAAGCTTAATACTACGCGATTTAAATATCGATAACTTAATAGCAATAAATAGTCATATAACATTATGAAATAACAGGCAAATTTTGATTTCGAAGGGTTTGCAGGTTTCGCTCTATTTGAATAGTATTTTATTTTTTCAATTCCTATTCCTACTCACTCTCTCTCTCTATATTCATCTTATTCAAATTTTCAATCGTTAATAAAATGCATTTTAAAGCACTCAGTTGAGCTGAAATTTTTTTCCCACTTATTTTGGATTACAATACAGTAATTTAATTATAATTAATAAAAATTAATTGATTAAAACTAATTATTCAAAAAATTACAGCCACGTTGGCATCATTTTTGGCGACTTGTGTCAAAACTTGAAAAGGTATTTTTTCTCACATTTTAAAGCGCTGATTTGAGCTGAAACTTTCTATACAGTATTGTTTTGGGTAACAATACGATAATTTAATTATAAGTAATTAAAATTGACTGAAATTAATTATTTAAAGAATTACAAATACAGCCACGTTGGCTTAATTAGTAGCGACTTGGGTCAAAACTTGAAAAGATTTTTTTCCCTCACGTTTCAAAGCATTCAGTTGAACTGAAATTTTATATGCATACACCGTTTCTGAGCGTATATCGAAGGTCAAGGCCTACTAATCAAAAAATTACAACCTGATTGCCATTCAACGGAAGTAGACAACTAAATACAAAACTAAAAAAACAGGTTCCGTGTGTTATAACGTTCAAAAATGTGTTTAAGAAGTTCTAAAGAGCTAGTTGCGTTTGTGATAATACAGTAACCGAACTTAAGCGATAGGTGGGACTGATTGAAAACCGCTTGAGTCGAAATCGCGTAAATCGGGGCATAATTTTGCATATCAATACATATAAATTATTTTCAGTTGGGGCCTTGAGACGAAAGAAAATAATAATTTAGAAAAAATAAATAAAATGTTTAACAAAATCGTAGATAACACAAATACAAAATCGTAAACCAAAGTTGTTTGGATGTCGAAAAATATCATAAAATCGAATAAGTAGTCTGCCAGCTCACAGATTTTTTTTCTCCCGCAAAATTTCCTCGTAGCAAGCAAATAATTTTTTGCTGAAAAAATACTCTCTTCGTTGCAGTACGTATTTTCTGAAATTTGTAACCCTTTTTCAATTAAACTTAGGCATTCTGTCAAATTACCAACCCTCATTTGATTTTCTGATTTAACTGGGTCTAAGGACTCAACTTCTTCAATGTCTTGTTCTTGCTCATCTAAGAGCTCAATAATTGTCAGCTCTTAAAAGGGGGAATCCAACAGTTCTTGAACGTCATCACTATCCACTTCCAAGTTTATTTGCCTGGCAAAATCAACTAATTCTTCAATCAAATTGCCAATTTCATCATACTCTGGCACTGATTCCGCCTCAGTTTCAGCGACAGAAAGAAAAAGGGAAAAAGACGAATCGACGAGATTTGAAAATCGCGTAACTCTGAATTCGCGTAAGCCGAGGTATTACTGTACATATATACTGTTGTCAAGTTCTGTAGAATTTTGCTCATCCTCTACGCCAGCGCCACATCGTAGTCATTGATGGCTAGCATATCAAGCATGTTCATAAACTAATTACGAATATATGTAATTACTTTTAAAATTTGAATTACATTTTTAAACTCAATTCATTTTCAAAATTTTATTTTATATAGCTCAATAATTGTCACCCAATATATTATGATTTAACTTTGTGACGGTTCTATCCGCGCTCTTTTAACTAACAGTTCTCTTGGGAAATTTCTGGTCTTAAAAATTATTTTATTATAAAACTCCTCCTCGAAGAAGCAAACGGGAACATGTAAATTAGGACTACTATATAGAGTCTAGACTTTCGGGTTAGAAGGAGATACAGGATAGATTGCTAACGAAGCAGTGATTAATCAAATTGAATGTGAATCGCGGATATTTAATATTTGATAATTGAATTACTTAAGGTGACGATCTGTCACTGGAGATTGAATCTAAATTAAATAGTGAAGAAGTCAGAGCTATTGAATTAAGTAAGTGTATTAAACATTTTAAAGTCTTTTCATGTCTCGCTTACCTCTTTAATTGTCTTCATATTTATTAACTGGGTGCATCTTTTATCCTTGATCGATTGGATTTAAATTGTAGATAATACTGTGAAAAAATTAGATTGTTTTTGAAATATGGCTAGTCTTCCTTTCAATTCTCCTACATATTTAGGCGCGCAGGCACACAAGATCGTTTAACTTATACTAAATATAAAAAAGTATTTACATTTATACGCTTTTCCAAAATTACAGTTCCAAACACACACCTTAAATATTACTTAAATTAACAAAGCTTAGAAAAAAGTACGAAAAAAAATGCCAACCAATAAGTAAACTGTTCGACGAATTAATTACTTTAGAAAACTATCGTAGAATGGGCATGAAATACAGCACACACATGAAAATTACATTAACCAAATCGTAAATATTTTTACTAATACGTTATCTAACTATACTGCTACTGTTACAACTCAAACGTCAAACCTAATTCCTAATAAATAAATTAAATTTTAAAAAAGGCTGACACTTACCACCTTACAGGTTGTTCTCTCTCTACTTCAAACGGATAAATACTTTTCTGTGAAGAATATTGCAGCTATTTCGCCAATAAAAATCTCGAATAATTATGAAAAATAAGACGTAATCACACTGAGTTTAAAATGTCATTTGCTATCGTAATTAGTTGGTCAGCTTTAAAAAGGGAACAATGTCAAATGCAAGGAAAATGATTCTCTCGAAAGAAGTGACAAGGATAAGTAACAAAAATAAGAAAATGAACTGTCTAATTATGCATTCAGGAAAAAAAGAAACCACACTTCAAGAAAAAGAAACACGCACACAACACGAAGAAAACCTTTTGATTTTGACCTTGTGAAAGAGCTTTTTTCTTTTTCTTTCGTATGCTTATTATGCATCGCTTTCACATTTGATCCGATTATAATTACTATACTTTATAGTAAGATTAAATTGCAAAGCTGAACGAACTTAAAAGTTCAATTGCAGAGGTCTTCAACCCTGCGTTCTCTGGAATTTTGACAGGGGTGATCACTATTTGCATAATCAAAGCATCAAAATTAAAGAAAGGTTGTAATGTTTAGAGAAAAGATTGAATTCTTAAAGGAAGTTTGCTTGTAATAAAACATACATACAAACATCTTATAGATAAAATAAATTTCGTAAAGGTCATGTGCTTCAAGCCCGAAGGGATACATCAGAAGGCTTGTCAATAAAGAAGAGGAGCAACTCATCGATATATCAACAGATTCCATGTCAATAGTCTAAATCAGGGGTACTCAACCTTTTTTTCCCGCCGGGACACATTCATTTGACACCTATTTCACGCGGGTCGCAACATGAGGATTATTGGGGGGGGGGAGCAAGATTAAAGGCATTTAAAACGCTAAAAATCGATCAAAATATTAAAACCATATTAAAATTTATCAAACTCAATTCACAAGAAATAGGCCTTTTGCATTTTTTAGCCAGTTATGGGGTAATTTCGATTTTCTTTCATAAATGACTCCAAGTCCTTGTTTGCATTCTACTGTCCTAAAAACAGAGCTGTTGTGATCTTTGATAACTTTATAATTTTTTGAAAATGTCTCGCGTGTTTTTATATCAAGCATTAATTTATCAAAAACAAGATGTTGGCAAAGAGTTTTTACTGAATTCCAAACTGAAATCAGGATTATTTCTCTAAAATTAGTTCAGACTTGCTTGTGCATTTTGTTTCAAATTTACTGAAAATCTTTTTGAAAAAAATATTTGAACAAAAAACTGAATTTATCAAAGAGTAAAACGGAAGCATTTAAGAAACAGTCTAATAATATCGTAATTAATTCATATGTTTATCCTAACGATTTCCATACATTTTTCAATATATAGAATGCAACAAATTTTATAGGATGCTTTTGTTACCTCTGCATTTTGTGTCATTACCACCGACCAAACATTTTGTTGCTGTTGCGAAGATTTTTTTTAAGAAAGCCAATTTATCTCGTCTTGAAAGAGATCCTCAAGAAAAAGAAATAATAATTGAAAGATTTAAGTTTAGTGGTATAGTGTAGAGTAGGGGTCAGCAACCTATGGCACGCGGTAAAATTCTCAATGGCACCATACACTATTCTACAAAGTTGTCAATTTTTGATTGGATGTAAGTTAACAAATTAGTGTAATGGACCTTATTCGGCAAACATTTTCCAAATTATGGATACTAAGGAATTACGAAAATCTCTAAAAGATAACTTAAGATAACTTACAGAGCTATTTTGTAAATTATTGAATGTCATTTTCAGAGAGATTTAAATGTTTGAAAAGAGAAAATATTTTGCATGTACTCTGTTTTCTGCTTTTGAGATTCTACATATCTAAGTAGAAAAAATATATTCTTCATATGAAGAATATTTCTAATCCGCAAATAAATTGTTTAACAACTGAATGCTCAGAATCGTGTCAAATTTAAAATCACAAATTATAACCCTGATTTTGCGATATAAAAGTAGAACGGTGCAAGCACTAGGTTTGCAGTAAAATATGTTTATTTATCTTTTTATTTTACTATAATGAAGAGGAATACTTATTTTTTAAGTTGTCTATTTCTTATTTGATTAAATATGTTTAAAAATACACAAAATATGTACAATTTTATTTATTTTTTATTTTTGTGACGAAATAGCTGTTTTTTTATGCTGTTTATTTTTATGTTCAGAAATATCTTCAAATGATGCAAAATTAATATAAAATAAAACAATAAATCTATATTGCTGACCTATATTCTCTAACTTTGCATGCATTATCGCGGGAATGGAATTGTTTCAAAAATGTTCCACTATGTGGCACAATGAATCATATTGGTAGATTGGTTTGGCACGCCACAGCTAAAAGGTTGCCGACCCCCGATGTAGAGCAAATTTATATTTTTTAAATACAACATTTTTACGACAAATCGAACAAGCTGTTGATCCACGTTTGTTTTTCTGTGCAAAATAGTCAAGATCCTAATAGTCTGGAAACAACATATATTATTTAGATATTTTTCGCTTTGAAGACATGAGAGTTAATTAAAAATTGGTTTCACCCATAAAATGGTTGCTACGGTTAGAGCTACAAAAAGAGAAAAAAAATTATTTCGCAATTCATACCAGCAACATCGATAGCAAACTTGATATATTTGATTACTTGACTGGAAGAATTTTTCGCGAAATTTTTAATGTATTATTGTTAAATAATTGAATTCTTTATTGCAACTGGCCATGACCGGGCCGCTCAGAAAAGTCCGTTGGGCCACATGCGGGCCACAGGTTGAGTATCGCTGGTCTAAATTAAAGCAGGAACAGCTCTTAAATTTAAGGTTGCAAGTTCGCGGAATACACAGAAGTTTCTCTCTCACATTATATAAACATTTAATGTCATTCTGAATAACGTATTTAAAGTAAAAGTATTTTTCAACGGATGTATCAACAAAAATAAAATTTTGAAACAAATTAACGCAGAATATACGAAATGCGACTGAAGGTAGTTTTCACATACATAAACTTCAATAGTGTGCGTAAGAAAATACAAGGCACACAACCCAGTTATTAAATACAATGCACAAGACACTTGGAGCACGGATGAATGAGTAAATTACATTAATATATTATGATTAAAAAATTTAATAAAATACAGCTATTTTTTAATTGTTTTTTCTTAAAGTACCCATAACATGTTGATCTGCTTTAAATATTAAGATATACTGTGGTGGCCAAAATTGTGGACACTTTTGAAAATTGTTATGTTTTTTATGTTTGTAAGCTTACAGATAATTTTACTTGCACTAAGTGCAAAGTATTTTGTATCATTTTAAAGAGAATTTAATACTAAATTCGATAAAAAAAAAACAGAATAAAATATTTGCAAAACAAAAAAGGTAATGCTGCAATAACTATTGATATACATTAGATACTGATGATAGCAGTGAGTTATCAGTGCTTAGTGGGGTGGCCATTATTTTTAATTACAGCTTCACATCGATATTTCATTGAGCTAAAAACAGTTTTAAGCTCTTCATTCGTTGTTATATTATGCCAGGAGACATCCTCAATTATTTCCTTTTTATTTCATAGGTACCTCATTCGGACAATCCTGATGATCCTGATCAGGACAATGGAACAAAATTATTAAATTATTATATTGTCATCGGTCCTGGACAAGTGAGCAAAAAAATTTCGAATTAATCTGACCTTTTAAAATGGGTAAAAATATATTGAGTCCTAAGATTTCGTTGCACATGCAAGTGAAACTTATAAAAGGGTGTTAAAAAATAGAGACAGTAATATTATCTTATTATTTCATGAATTTTATTTATCTCATATTTAACGCCATTGATTATAATTTCATCATAAAAACAATTCACTATCACTGAAACAAAAATATTTACCAGGTTTAAATACTTTGAAATGTTGAAATGGTATTTAATGAAGAGGATTTTACTAGCAAACCTTGAAACTATAACTTACCGGTTTGTGAAACTTCAAACCGGGTGTCGCTGAGCGCATGTTCTAATTTACCAGTACTTAATCCTAAGAATTTTCTTCTGCTGTTTGCGTAACTAATTTAGTGCAGTTCGTTACGCTCATTTGTTGACGTAAACTTTTACTCATTATGGATTCTTACCGCACACGGATGAAAGGTCTTTTTCAAGGCCAATTCATAATCGCTATCATTAATAGTACACTTGCATTCTCTTTTTTTTAAAGGAAGAATGATTTTCTTTTTGTTGCTGATTTGGCAGAAAGCTTTAATTTGTGAGTTCAGAAGCTACTGAGAAGTAAATAGTGTTTTGCATTTCGCCCGTGCCGCTGTAAGATGACAATTCTGAAACAAATTGAATGCATTTTTTTTTTGTTAGAAGTTTTAAGACAGTACAGTAATACCTCGACCTTCGCTACCCCGATTTACGGTGATTATTCAATCTCCTCAATTCATCTTTTTTCCCCCATCCTTAAAACTAAGGTGGAATCATTGCCAGAGCCTAATGAAATTGGTAGTTTGATTGAAGAAATTATCGTTGCCACGCAAATAAATTCTTTAGTGGATAGAGATGACGTTCAAAAACTGCTGGATTCCCACAATCAGGGGCTGACAGTTGAGGAACTCATAAAAATGCATGAGCAAGAACAAGATATTCAAGTAGTTTTAGTCCATAGACTCAGTTCAATCAGAAGATCGATTTGCGATTGGTTATTTGACAAGCCTTAGTTTGATTGAAAAAAGGTTACAAATTTTAAAAAGCATACTTCAACGAGGAACATATTTTTTCCACAAAACAAGGAATAAAACATTCATTAGAATGCTACAAGGAAATTTTGCGGGGGGGGGGGGGGTCTTTAAGCTGGTATACTACTTTGTGAGATTTCATGTGAAGCCTATTATATCAAAGTAACTTCGGTTTACGGTTTTGTGTTTGTGTTATCGAAGATTTTATTAAATTTTTCTTTTGTTCTAAATCAGTGATTCCCAAAGTGGTCTATATAGACCCCCAGGGGTCCATGACGACTTGCAAGGGGTCTACGTCAGTGAAAAATAATTTAGGGGTCCATGAGGTGTAAATGGGGTCTACGATAGAGGCTGTCATTAAACCACACAGTGACTTTAATTTTTAAAGAAAATGTAATCATGGGGAGAAACCAGACTTTATTTAACAGATTTATGTACTAAATTTAATAAGGTTAATTTGCACAATTACAAGGTGATAGCACATATTTAATTAAAAACAAAGACCATCATTTCACAGCTTTCCTTGCCATAATTAAGCTAAAGGAGTATAATATTTAAAAATAAGTCGTACATTTTATTTTGTCACAGACGTTCTGCTAGGATAATGCTTTTTGAACCTACCTTCATTTAAATGCCCTCTATTCAGATTTTAAATCTAGATTTGAGAATGCTATTTGACAATTTACATGTATTTACATGCGAAATCATACCACGACTTACGCTGTTATCACTCTGTCCCGCATATTGCGTAAGTTTTGTGGGACTGTGGTCTATCACTGTGCTTTAATTCCTCAATCCCTGGGCCGCGGACCGGTCCGTGGATCAAATAGTACTGGGCCATCCAAGGAACAATAAATTCGATAGTATTTCTCTCGGTTTTGTGTGACTTTCCATGGAAGTCACATTATATTCCAATTTTAAAGGACCTTATATTCCTTTTTTTATGTAACATTATTTTGTTCTGACGGCATATTCAAATGCAGTCAAATTAAAATTATTAAGTCAAAACAATTTAAAATATAAACAATCAACATCTTGTCCTCAGCGGGCAGCTGTAAAATTTTAAAACGTTGACAGGTTCGCGGCGATAAAAAGATTGGGGAACACTGCTCTAATTGATCAATCATTGTAATGTATTTTTTCTTGTATAACAGGGGAGCTGTGTTGAAAACTCTGTGTTCAGAGAAAGCTAAAAATGCAGTATGCACCCAACTTTTTTTTAACACAGTCTTTTTAAGACCCTTTTAAAAGCTTCACTCGTATGTAACGGAATCTTTGAACTCAATTTTTACCTATTTTAAAAGGTCATATTAATTCGAAATTTTGCTCCTTTGTCTAGGACCGATGACAATACAACAATTTAATGATTTGGTTCCAGTGTCCTGATCAGAATCATCAGGATTAACGATTTCGCATGTTCAGATCCCATCCCGCATCTGGCGAATAATTTAAATTAATTTCTAGATTTGGTGACTAATTCCAGATTTGGCAACTAAACGATTAAGTTACATTTTAGTTCTATTAACTATAAAAGGGTGTTTTTTAGTTTATTAAATCTATAATTTATTGTTACACGATTTTTTTTTGTTCCAGCATGAATTCAAAAATAAAATCTTTTTTTTTTATTTCTAATTTTTGCAATATAGTCAGAAGACGATCGGCTTATACCCACACATATGTGAGTGACTCGATCTACGTCTGGAATGGCATTAAGTCGATCGCGATCGACCGGTGGACCGCCAAGACATTTTGGAGTGACTGTTTTCACGTAAGATCTTAGACGTGCATACTAGAAGAAACACAGGTGGTCATCAAAATATTGGAAACACCCCTGAATAAAAATGACATATTTTAATGCACTTCGTAAGCATAAAAGTATAATAATAGCTACCAGATTTTTTTAATGCATAGAAATGTATATATTCTGGTAGTATTCAATAGCTTTATTAAAGTTCTGTAAGACTTTAAGGCGATATGGTACCATCTTCACAATTTTTTTTATTTTTAATATTTGATGTTTGGGTTTTAATTGTATTTTATAAAAGTTAATATTTAATAATAATTCCATACAAAAAAAATTTTAATTTGCTGCAAAATGTTTGTAAAATTTAAATTTTTTTAGCTTTTTTAAACATTTTTTTAAATCCCTAAGGCTTTTTTAAATATGTCTCTTTTCTTTCAAAACTTTTTTTCCAAGTACCTTATAATATACTACATAAAACTGTGTTTTTTTCTGCTGCTGCTCTTTAATTTATTATTAATTTTTTTATAGTTAAACTTCCAAAAAATCCCAAAAAAACATTAATTTTGATTTTGAAATTTTTTAGAAAAGTACTAAACATGTTAGAGCTAATTCCATGCACAGTTTTACAAAACATACATTTCAGAACATGTATAAAAAATTTCAAACCCATACTTCAATTATCAAAAAAGCCTTAGGGTTTTGAATAACAGTATATGCACAAAAATTCAACATGGAGAAAAATGAGTTTGAAGTTTTCATTCCATGAATAGCGTGATATAATATTTATCGAATAGTCTGAAACTTTTATGAAATGTTAATTAGCTTATTTAAAACTGCTTACCATAAAAAATTGCACAAATGTAGAACAATTAAACAGTATACTGCCATAATGAATACATAGAAAAAAACGAATGAAAGATCAATATTTCATAAAATTTTATCTTAATAATTATAATAAAAAATAAATACACGCACTTCAGAGCTAACTTCATGCTCAGAGCTAATGCACAACATGTACAAAAGATGTTTATGCCTTTATATTTTATTTCCATGATTTTAAAAGCCTTCGCATGTTAAATATTGTACACGAATAAAAGCAAAATCAAATAACAATTTATAGGTAAAATACATCAAAATCTAAGAACTGTATATGTGCATTTGTTTAAATAAATATCTTAAAATATTTTAATAATAAAAGTGTTGAATCTCGCACACATGGGATATATATATATATCACCAAAAACAAATACATAAAAATGGGAGAGTTTTTCTATTCTTGCGAATTAGATTTTTAATTATCTGAGTTATCAAAATGAGATTTAGTATTTGTGCTTTGGGAGAATCCGTTTTGAAGTTTTAATTTCATTCATAATAATATCATAAAAAGCACGCACACCTTTTAAATCTTGACCAAATCCATTTGATCTTCCCCAGTAAATAATTCATAAACTAGAATTTTTGCATGAATTGCACAACTCTTTCTTAAAATGATTTCTTACTGCTTGTATAATGTCAGTCTCATTGATGCGCATAAGAAAATAATATATATAATATATTATATTAATTATAATAATTATTTTATCAGGCTCTTTTCTAGCAGATAATCTGAAATGTAGGCGTGGTAGTTGCTATTTAGCATCAAACATTGCTCCATTACTTAATGAAAAATGCAGTTAAAGCTTTGAAATTTTGCAGACATATTTATAAAGATTCGGGGTATCAAATAAGCCAATAAAATTTTTTTCGACAGTTTAATGATTTTTAGGGTACCATATCGCCTTAATTTTTTCAAAATCGGAAAATGCTGGATCTCTCAGATTTTCAAAGAGGTCAAATTGTGGGAGCCCGTTTAGCTGGCGCAAGTGTGACCGAAACATCCCAGTTCTTAGAGGTATCTAGAGGTACAGTTGTCTAAAGTCAGGACTGCTTACCCTAAGTGCACCAAGAGAAGCTCAGTGAAAGAGATCGACGGATATTGAGGCGGATTGTAACGTCTAAAATCCTAACAACTGCAGCAAAAGTGACCACAAAGCTCTATCAGCATTTGAATTCTCAGGTGTCAATAATTACAATAAGAAGGCACTTTCATAAACACAACATTTACGGCTGAGTGCATTTCTCAAGCCACAGATGTTAATGCCAAATGTCGTCTACAGTGGTGTCACACTCCCAAAGCCTGGTCGATTGATAAATGGAAGAAAGTAATAAGCTCTAAGGAATTGTCTTTCACACTTTTCCCAACAGACGGGTGCACGCTTGGAGGACACCTGCACAAACGTATGATCGTGATTGTCTCCTTTCAACTGTTAAACATGTATGTGGATCTGTCATAATATGATGGATTTAGATTTTGTTTTAATATAACATTTAACGAATTAAATTAAAATTGCAAGGGAAAAATCAAATACAATAGTAGAATTGATTGGATTTGTTATAATACTTTCAGAAACAAGTTAAAGCTAATATCTTCTCAATTGCTGAAGAATTAGTTAAAAAAAATTTTTAAATATTTCTGATAAGATGGTTAAAAATGGACGGAGGTACATTAAGCAAAGAGAAATATCATGGTGCAATAATAAAACTGCATCCCGAATTTGAGAGAAGTTTTCAAGAATTTACTAGACTAGAACCAATAGCTGTATTCATGTGTTACCCATTTGGCAATATTGATATGGACAATATAACTAAAAATATGTGTTAAATGTTCTCTTTATATCGCTTGAAACACCAAATTTTTCTCCTTCAAAAGGACGCAGTTTTAAAAGACTAATTTTTGGAATCTAATGGACGAAGTAAAGTATCTGAAGCTGCAATAAAAAGCTGCAATTAATTTAATATCGTACTTTTGCTCTACCTACCTGTGTGAATCTACCTTTTTAACAATAGTTATAATTAAAACAACATATATCATTGCCGTTTCACAGACGGCCACTTAGAATCCATTACAAGATTAACAGTAATTATATACAGAGATATTCAATATTGGTACGGATAGTATGCAGACTAAGCCTTCTGCTGAGACTATAACTACGAGAATTAACTTTTAATGAAAATGATTTATTTTTTTATGTATTTTAAAATGTTTGATAATAAATGGACATCATTTGATATTATAAATTTATGGTTATAATTATTATGTTTATATTGCGTTTTACTTAAAACGGAGTTTTAAAGAGTAATTTTTTTAATTATAGATATGTAGGTAAGTACATATTCTGTATCTATTATTGTTATATATAATATAAATATTGTTGAACTTTTTTTTTCTTTTTGCTTATCACACCTAAGCCACAGAGTGGACCGCAATAACTTAGAAAATTAGAAGTAGACCGTGTCATGTAAAAGTCTGCCCACCCCTTATCTACGTGATGGATTATTTACTATTATTTACTTCGTATTCTGGAGTTACGGGAAATACCCGAATTTTAAATTATCTTTTTTTTTTCTTTCTTTTGTTGTACTTCAACTTGAAAATGGCTTATTTAGTTCTTCAGTATAATTTTATTTTGTGTTAAAGTGTTACACACAGTTCATTGGTTGCAATATATAAAAATGAGAAATATGACTCTAAAAGAATATAATATTTAAAAATAAGCTTTCGAATAATTAATCTTATGACAGTTATAATATTCTTGCAACGCATTTTTTA
>BMAO01002629.1:0-37181 GCA_019973975.1 Trichonephila clavata
TAATTTTCATTCCAAAAAATACGCGGATAAAATTTGGCTAGAACTCATCAACATTTATTTTAAACTAATTTATTACTCATGAACAAATACAATGAATATATTTTTTTCAAATAAAGAAAAATAAGCACATATATTTTCAACTAAGCTTAGCAAAAGTAGAAAAATATTACATTTTGTTCATAGGGAATCCTTTAAGTTATTCGACATCGGTGTGATACAAGAGAACAATTACAATTGCAGCTCCAAGACCCGATTGATGGAAGTTGTAGAGGAAGAAAAATCCGTCATAGTAATCAAAGACAAGAAGTTGGGCTATCACACAGCCGTGTGGCTGACCCTTGGTCAACTTGTCCAGCATATGACATTATCCACTGCGTTGGGAGCCATGATATGCGCCTCTGGAGCCCACGAAAAGATTTTGAAGGTCGCAAAACCTCTAGCTATCAGCAGCATCGCGATGAATATTGGACACTTTTTCATTTGGCATCGGCATCCCTTGAACAAATACAGGTAATAGTAATTACTTACCTAATATATTTAACGCAATATGGGAATTCTTGACATGCAATCGCTATCTAAAACTAACCTCAACAAACAGCTTAATTTTAGAGCTACTACAGCTGTGCCGATTTAAGCTCATTTCAGGCCTTAGACGCAGAAGATGTACAGGCTTCCTGGACTTTGGCGTATCGAAATTTATAACCAGAAAAAATCTGGTTATGTCCAGCTTATCCGCACCCTGGGTGCCCAATGGATAAAACAGCTCTGTACTACAGCTAAACTATCTCGCTTCTCATTGCAACCTCACTCTCTTATACGTACCTCTTTCTTGTCCTTCACACTCGCTCTATTGAGGATTCAATTTCATAGCATCGCTTTTAAACCAGCATCATCTTATTTCTTAAGCGGAATTTTTCAAATTCATCGAGAATACTTGATATAATCTTTGGATACTTTTTCAACGCCATATTGACTTGTTTCTGTCTGCGATACTTGGCTTCTATATTACCAAAAAGCTGAGGCAATCTGGCGATGCATGAATGCGAGAAAAACGCCTATATAAAAAGGCGCCATGTAAGGCTATAACTAAGGTTACCGTATATACGGGACCGTCACCCAGGAACATTTTAACACTTCTTGAGGCCCTGCGCACCTACACAAAAGAAGGCCCATGACCCCTACACAAATGTAGGCCGCACCTATAATTCTTAAAAGTAAACAATATACATAGTAAGACTCGTACAAACAATAACCCGAAGCAAATAAATGTGCATGACTTACAATCGCACAAATCGACTTCCACCTTTTGACTTTATGATTTTAATGATGGTGAATGGTGGCGGCTTAGGCCAAAATATGGACAATCGTCATCACATGTTACCAGTTGACATATCGTATGAAATTCCCAGTTTTTCGGAGAATAAAACCGGAAATAATGTTTGACCATACAAATTATTCAAAACATGATGTTATTAAGGGTGATTCGAGAACGAGACGAGGCCTCCATTGTGGCCGAGGTTCGGGCCCAGTGGGTCTAGGCCTAAAGTGCCGTCCCCCATACTTCATAACACAGTTCCATATTATCATTTGTGCGGTTTACTACCTAAACTCTGTGAAAGACGTCGGGTACGCGGTGGCACCACGAGTAAAACATTTGCTCTAAATGTCAACTCAATGGTCATACGGAACAAACAGGTTGCCAGTGTGCAGAGACGATTAAAACCATTTTCATTCATGACGATGAATTATGACGATGATGACGATTATGCTGAAGTCATAACAAGAGGATGTTTACATTTTCTCGTTTAACGCTCTCCCCATCCCACAGTGAGGTTCCAAAGGGTACCACTCAATGTTACAGATGTAACAACTTCTATCACACAGTGGCCAATTGCCATATGAAAGTCCGATGTCTTAAGTGTGGGAAGAACACCCCACGAAAGAATGCAATATTAAGGAACGCCAAGAGAACCCCTACTGCATCAATTGTAAAATTTATGGCCATACGGCCTGTTATACTAAATGCCCAGATTTCCCAAACCCAAGAAAGGTGCACCCATCGGCACTAGAAACTATGGAAACTTTACCAGCAAAAATGTTGTAGAGGGTTTTTCCTTCGCCAACATCGCAGCTGGTAAAACTGAAAACAAAACGCCTCCCACCCCTAAAAACAGTAACAATAATAACCAAGAAAGACAAAGCCATCCCAAAATAAATTATTTAACGATCCTGAATGTAACGCAAGTGACATCCAGAGTTTCATAGATCTATTCAAAATAATTACAAATATCTTAAAACAATTCCCTAATTTATTAAAAAATATCAATAAAACCAAAGAAATCAAAGATCCTAAAACACAGGCTTATCTACTCTTAGAAGCCTTCCTTGATGAGTAAATTCTATCCTCAATCCCATGTAAATCTTTTTTATCTCAATAGTTTAAACATTTTTTCATACGAACCGGGCAGTCATTCATTACCAGCAGTTCACTACCAATAGCAATCCTCGCCACAGTCTCCACGTACTTCACTCCGATTGGCTCTCACTCCACGAAGCACCACCCCAAACCATGAAAACATCGCCAAGTCTCTCAAATTCCAGATACGGAGCGGAGGAGCTTGATTAAGTTCCAGTCTCCGGTGACAGATCAATTTCAATTTCAAAGTGAGGTTCCAAAAGTAGTGCGAGGTAACTGACTAAAAGGGAACAGAGGGGTTACGAGCGGTTTGAAAGGGAGAGTGTTAACCATACGCTATTTTTGAGAGTAGAAATAGATTTTATTCAATCCATTTTGTCGCTGTTCTGTTTTACACACACACAGTTTTCCGAATACTTACTCTACTGTAGAATAATCGCTTGTGATCCAATAAGAGTAGACTCTAATGTATCATACTTTTAAAATGACTTTTGAGCACAATTATTAAAGTATGAGCAAAAAAGAAAATGATGCAATTAAGAAAGAGTAAAATCAGTTTCATAAAATGTAACTGATCTGAAATGAATTAGCTTTCATCTAACATTTTTGTTCAACGAGTTCTCTTTATTTGATTGCTTAAACTTTATAAAAAAATTTTATCATTCAGTTTTTTAACACAAACTTTTTTTTATCTCCTCACCTTTCATATTCTGTTTATTTAAAACTTAAACGTCCAGAATCAAAGCTTTGGAATTATATAAACCCTAGTTATAACCGAAAAATACCATTTTTGTAAATATTTGCTTCATTACTTATATGTTGAATATTTTTCTGTTAATGATGAAAGGTCATCTTTTATCAATTTAATTCAGGGATTCTCAAACTGTGGGGCATGATAACCCTGCGAGGGGGGGGAGCGATCATATTGAAAAGTCAAAAACAAAGGATTTAAAAAATTACAAATTTACTGACCGGAAGCAAAAAACAAAATATACATTCGGACATAATACAAAATAAAACACACATTTACACTGATATAATATACTTTCAAATGTATCAGTACTGCACAATGTATTTGATAATTAAACTCAAAATACTAAATTAAAAACAAGTTTAAAAATTACAAGTGATTCATGTAGGCTTGTCATATAAAGAATTTAATACTTATCTCGATAATTTGTACGGTCTATGAATAAAATCGTATTGTAGCTTCAACGTCAAAGTTCATTATTATTGTCCTCAATACATTTTTGTTGTGTGAAAGGGGAAGGGGTGCGAAGGATATTAGCGACGGAACTCGTGATTTTGAACCCTGCATTCTCTGATGACGCGAAAGGTACCTGAGTTCACTCCACATTCCAAACTTCCACAACACGCCAACGTGAAATTTTGAAACTCAACAAATCTGACGTGAAATAGCCTTTCTCTAAAGCGGGTCTTCAGTGGTACAAGAACCAACCACCATTGATTCTAGGATGTCGACCGCATGCGCGCAAAGACCAACTGTGCCTCCCCTCTAGAGAATTTTTCATATTTGACGTTATAAACTCTTCTACCAGTATAAGAGTAAAAAGTAAAACATTAATAAAAATGAAAACAGACACAAAAATAACTACTTCCGCTATTTTTGTTTTTCTCAATTGTAAAACTATTACTGAATTGAAAACTTTTAATTTCCCCAAATGTATATTGAATTTAAACACCCCTATGCCTTAGAAAATAAAAACCATTTTAAATATTTTCGAGAAGCAATTTTCGCAAAAATCATTTTTGAAACGCCTATGTTACAAGCAACGACCCACAGTGTGCGCCGCCAGTACCGTTGATAAGCAAAAAAAGAAAGAACCTTTGTTGCGGTATTACCGGCTCTGCCACGAATTTTGTTACCAAATGAAGAATGCGTATAAATAGTGGCTATGGACTATGTGTGTATGGATCAAAACACTGTGCTGTAACATTCTATTTTTCTTAAACTATGCTATGTTATAGGGAAATCGGAATTTATTTTGATTTTACAATAATTGTTTAAATTCAGCATATCCATTCAACTTATTATAATTTTTATTTTGAGAAATTAGTAAAAAAAAAAGCGAGTCTTACAGTAGTTGCATACGATGTGTAATATCTGGCATGTTATCGTGGTAAATTCGCAATAGCAACTTAAATCCTGAAAAAAATGAATCGAGTATGATTGGAAATAATTTTCTATGGAATAATTATATCTTTAATGTGAAAATTTTATTTAATTAACACAAGGAGTAATGCAATTTTTTATCAAAAATAATTATTCTTGTTCAATTTGGGGAAGACCAGTAATGATAACACATATTACAATACTACTAAAATATGACATATATACACTCATGTCCATAAATTAAGAATAATTCAGAATCACACAGAAATTCAACTCTAAAATAAAAATTTCACCTGTAGAATTATCACACACATCTTGAAGAAGAATATGCAAATTACTGGAAACCACCAGATGGCGCGAATAGTACGTCACTATGACGAGAGTGTAAGAGAGTTATATAAGGAATGGTGGCAAAGAAGTAAAATTGTTCACAAGAGCTTTAAAAGCCTTTCAGTGCAATAACCGCATAGTTATGGCACAAAGGAAGCATTTGGATGATTTTTTACGTGGTAGAATTATCGGATGACTAGAATGTGGACGTACCCAGCTAGAAGTATCCGAGGAACTTGGAATCGCACAGAGCGTCATCTCCAGGCTTTGGCAACGATTACAAGATGATGGTAATGTGAGTAAATGTTACAGCACAGGTCGCCCCGAGTTACAACGCGAATGAGGACCGGTATTTGGCAGTTACTGCCAAAAGAAACAGACGGAGCACAGCATCAGACCTATCTTGTCAGCTATCTTTAGCTACCAGTACGACAGTTTCAAGGCAGACCGTGTACAGTCGCTTAGGGCACATTGGTCTATATGCTCGTTGGCCTGTCAGATGTGTTCCCCTTACCGCAACTCACTGTCGCTTGCGATTAACCTGGAATAGTGAGCATGCATTGTGGACACCGTAACAGTGGTCTTGTGTGATGTTGAGTCCAGGTTTAGTTTGCAGTCTGATTCTCGCCGGACTTTCATATGGAGAGTGCCCGGTATGCGTTACCACCAAGAGAACACCATTGAACGACACCGTTACGGTGGTGCAGGATGGCTCGTTTGGGGAGGAATTATTCTTGGTTCCAGAACTGACCTGCATGTTCAGAGTGTAACGATGACAGGCCACATCTATCGGGATGTCATTCTGGAACTACATGTACGTTTGTTTCGGGGTGCCATGGGTGATGAATTTTTGTTTATGGATGACAACGCCCGTCATAGTAGACGAATGCCTTCAATCGGAGGATATCACCCGTATGGATTGGCCAGCATACTCACCGGACTTGAATCCAATAGAGCATGTGTGGGATATGCTTGGCCGACGAATTGCAGCCCATCAACCCCCTCCCACCTGTCTACCGGAACTTCGGAGGGCATTGCTTGATGAGTGGTGTAATATTCCCCAAGATCAGATTGATAATTTGATACTCAGCATGCGTAGGCATTGTAAGGCCTGTATTGCATCGTCTGGGAGACATGCTCCGTATTAACCATCATACAAACCATGTTATACTCTGTTTTTGTAAATAGGTTCTTTTTTGAAATTTGCTCCAGGGAGTAAAAATCGCAATTTTTATTAACTATATCAAACATATAGCATCTTTTTTCTCTTTACCTTTTGTTTAATAAATAGACTTTACAAATAAGTCAAATTTGTTTTGCTTCTGTCTTTTTCTTTGCCTGAACTTCATTATCCTTAATTTATGGACATGAGTGTACTTGTGATTTCAAAGTATTTAAAAACCGTTGAAAACATTTCGGTTAGTTGTTGAAACATTTCGATTTGTGTTCATTTCGAGCTTGAGTTCATCATTCAAAAATGCTATGAGTGACTCGGCTTCTAGCAAACTGAAGTTAACTTTAAAATCACCACTCAAAATCTTGGAAAGCGAGTGATAGTTTTTAAAAAAGAGCAGAACCACCTTCGGTATATGGTAAAAGTACAAAATGCATGAAATCTTTAATTTTTTGAACCTTTTTATTCGGAGAAATGCATACGACCACCGAAATCACTGCGTGTCCATTTTCAAATAAGGATTCTGCCGCACATATGTCCCCAATAGTCTGACTAACAATACCCAGTTTGTTTGACGATAAGTAATATCCATATGTCGAGCCACAACATGCGAGTTGTTTTCTTTACCATAGATCGCAACACCAGCTGCTCTGTGGCCCGGTCGTTTAAATTGTACGCAGCAATTGAAGTCAGGTATCGAAACACCGCTTGTCATTGTCTTACCACATCTCTTCCTAAAGGATATAGCTTCTTCTCTGATCCTAACAAAAAACAAAGATTCCACGGCCTAGACCGCAGGGGGTGGGGGATGGGGTGGAGCCCCTCCCGAATGAAGGAGAAACAAGATATCAATCATTGGCATGGCCAAGTAATTTTAGCGCGTTTTTCACATGTTGTATTTTACAATAATGGAACTAATGAATTTTTTACTAACAGAAAGTAGTACTATACTTAAAAAAAAAATTTTTTTTTAAATTTTAATTTTTTTTTAAATTTTGAAATTTTTTCATTTAAATATGATTCAGCTCATCTAGGGCACAAATGCGTACCAATGCCGAAAAACCTGAGGTCAATCGGTTAATTATTGGCTGCGAAAAAGGTACGACAAAATATGGAACGAAGACGTAGACGAAATTTGCGTCCTAATAGCGCTTTTTTTACACTACGTGAAAAACGCGCTAAAAACAACTTCATTGCGAGGTTAGCGAAAAGACACCACCAAGCGCGCTGATTGGTCAAATTAAATAGCGCGCTCTTCCCCAACTTCCTGTAACGCATTTCCGTCCCTTTTCACGAAATCACTCCCACAAATCTCCAGCATTCGAGAGGAAAGATGTTACACATCAAAAATGTCGCTTGATTGATAGAACTATATGAGGCCTGCGGCCTCTCCTTGTTTTGACTCCTGAGTGCGGTTCACGCACTGTTAGAATCGGCCCGCTCTGATTAGGACTCGAACCCAAGACTCAATAGAAGAAATGAGGGCTACTTGGGAATTTTTTAATTTAAAACCATTATATATAGCATTTCGAGGAATCCATTTTTTAAAAAAATTCTTACCATTTATTTTTAATTTAATTCGTGCTAATTTAAAATAACATAACAAATTTTGATTAGATCTCATTAAATTTAAATTGAGATATACTATTTCAGAGATGAACGTGTATGTTTGTGAGCAAAGAATTATTATAATAGTTTAAAAGTATTTATATACAGAATGGCTTAAAAATGTTTGAATTTAGTTTGATATCCTATGTTTTAAAGTGCTTTATTTTCCATTTCTTATCCTTCTTACAATATCAGTAGTTGATTAGAAATTGAAAATAGTTGTATTTTTTTCCGAAAAATGTATAATGTATCAAAATTTATATTCAAAAATTGTCATGAAATAAATATTTTTCTCATTATTTTATTAATGACATAGATTTGTTTCTTGCTGTATAATTCCTTCTCATATTGTTCGATAACTCTGATCTGTCGTAGATGGCATGAAACAAGTGGAAGGGAATTTTATTTATTGTATAATCTATTCTAGTATCACATTCGATACTTATTGGGAAAAAATACACGAGTAATACTGAAAATTTCGTTAAATGTTTAAAGAAGCGCATTTTTCCATTTAGGTATTAATTAAAAAAAAAATTTTTTTAGAGTAGCACAGGGTCAAGGTATACGTAGCTTGTGCAAAGATGCCGAACCACCTAACACCATCATTGTGCGAAAAGTTGGACCATGTTTCACAGCTGCACTGAACACTTTTGTGTCTGTAATTGCGCTAACAGTAGTTTTCTGGCCAGATATTAAATCATTAAGAGTCAAAGGAAATTTGGAAGAAGTCTTGAAACCCACAGAGAATCCTGAACCAAAGTAACCAATTGTAACTGAACTGTCAAGAACATCTCAACCAAATAGAGCTACCACATATTCAAATCTAACTTAAAGCGATTGGATGAACTTTAACATTCAACTTTTTTTTAATCCTTATAATTTTTTATTAAATAAATAAAATGAATATGTTTTGAGTTTTAATCTGTTGCAAAAAGATATGCATGTTGTAATGCGTTGACTATTTTCGCCAAACCAGAAAAATATTCCCAAATGAAACGATATTTCGCCAATGCTGTTTTCCACTGATATAAATTTGGCTACAATTGTGCCAATTTTCATGGTCGACGGGTTTTTTCATATGCACCAAAAAGATCTAATTATAATTTATTATTTTTCCAAGTCATTCTATGGAAAATTTTCCATGTCTTGAATTTTAAGAACGTATGTTATTGTAGATGTGTCCAAATTCTTGTTTTCGATACAGCAGTAATTCATGAGTTATTTGAAGTCAAAATAAAATAAGCATAATATGAGACAAATGTAAAAGTAAGAAATTTTTCGCAAGCAGAATCTTCGAAAATAATAAATATATTCTTATACTTTATTTAATGTCACATCTCAAAATTTGCTTTATGTATTAATTAAATGAAGCACTGAGCTTTTTTCGTTGTCATTAGATATATTTCCAGTAATGGTTGTTTTATTTATATTTATTTCTTTTTAGTAACAGAAAATAAAATTCTTATTGGATTCATTTGTTCATTTGGTTCTAACGGAAAATTTCAAATTAAAAATTATATTGTTAAAAAAATAAACCTGCACTTGAATTATAAAAAGCTTTTTTATGATTACAGTTGATTTTGATAGGGGGGGGGGGGGGTAATTACCCTTTTTCTGATAAAAAAAAATAAGAAGTGGAGTTTTATACTCTTACAATACTTTTTCCTCCCATATAAAAATTTTCTAAGGATTTAAAGTACATTTAACTACTGTACTTTGCAGAATATATTTTACTTATAACGATTTCAAATAACTCATTAGAAATTATGCTATCAGTTTTTAAAAAACACAAAAATAACAACATAAATTCGAAAAAAGAAATTCAAACAAATGAGACTGCATATATGAATTACAGAATATTTTTCTATTCAGAGAAAAAAACAAAACAAGAATTAACCTGACAATTTTGCGCCCCCTTAAAACTTAGCTCCAAATGTTAGGCAAATAAAAAGTAATCAGTAAATATACAATTATAACTGTATTTTTAACAATCTTCACCAACAATTTCATAGAATATAAGAACAACTACCACATTTGAAATACTTTTTCAAATAGATAATCTTCCTGTTGACACTTCGGGTGACTTTAACACACATTAACATTCAAATTATTGAATCTCTTTTAAATTTAGGGAAAAATCAATAAATAAAAAATTCTTCAATCTACTATAAAACGAATTTTTAAGTTTAAAAATTAAAACATTTAAATTCGAAATGTATACAAAAAAAAACTGATGCAAACAAGAATAAACATTTTAAAATATATTGCTCTACTTACATTGTAACGTCCAAGAAAATGGAATACAGTTTGTCTAGGAATTATATAACATCTTTTATTTCACAGCTCTTCATTAAAACTCTAATTATTCTTCTTTCAACGTTAGCCTCGTTCTCAGCTTAACTTTCTTCTCGATCTGATGTTGAGGCAATCATTGTGAATTCTTTCGTTTAAGTCAAAATCGTCTGCTGTTAGTTTTTTAGGTTCGTATCAACATAAAGTGAGGTTTGAACACAAGAATAAAGTACTTTTCTTTTAAAAAATAATTTCCAGTTGCGTCTTACTTTTCTCAAGGTTTTTTAAAGAAAAACTCATGAAATTTAAATGAAGCTAAGCAATTTTTGTGAAAAATAAACTTAATTTTAGATGCTGTTTTTATAATACATTCGATCATACGAAATGAAATGAATTTCATGTATTAATTAACATCGCACTTTGAAGCTGTACGAGGGCGCAGGACTTCATTATTTTGAAACAAGATCAAGTGACGAAAATGACACTTGAGCTCTATAGCACTTTACTTTCCAAACATCGACGCCGAGTAAATTGGAACTTTAACGTGCTCTCTATACAGCGGATCGAAGTGGCACAGGACTCGCATGTATATATAAATGAAATTCAGAATTAAAAAACTGCTATTCAACACTTTGAAATGTAAATAACAAGCAAAGTTAGAAATAAAGTTTTATATACAATGGAACATAAAATGTAATATAGTTCTATGTAAGAAGATTTCTTTTTGTATAACATTTATTTTAAGAGAGTAATTATTATAATTCAACTTAAAATGGATTTTGAACCTTTTTTTTTGATAAAATAATTCAATATTCATTTAAATTTAAATATGTAAAAGCAGTTGTGATTAAATTGATTGATTTTTCGCACTTGAATTTCTTTGATACACAGATTTACATATAATCAAATTTATTTAATATTTGAAAAACAATGTAAATAAATAAAAAATAATTAACGTATTTTAACATGAAGCATATATAACTTTTTTAATAGTTTACACAAGCATAATCGTGATGCATATATGTTGATCAACAATAGAAAAATTTGCTTAATTCATTAGTACATTTTAATGTCCCAAAGATAAGTAAAATTAAACACTGGTTAAAGTGAAACTGATTAGATAATACAATCTATAAAAATTTATATTTTAAATCAATTTCATTTCACATTCTAATCCATAATTTTAATAAATATATGCTAAACAAAAATAAAAGGTTTAAATTAAAAATTGTTTTGACATTATTTGTTACTAAGACCCACATTCCTATGAAAAAACCTTCTCCATTCTTATACAATGGAAGAATAATGGATTGTATACCATATGATTTCTAAATAAAGCTGTTCTTTATTAGTTCTAAATCAAAACTAATATCATTCATGTTTAAAAAAAAGATTCTAGATACAAAGACTGCTATAAATTTACATTTTTATTTATCTTTGCCAAAAAATACATAGAATATACATGAATTTAACAACAGTAGCATTATTCAAAAAATAGATAAGTTCTTTGGTAACTTATAAAAGCTAAATATAACAACAGTTCCTATGCATACTACTGGATAGCAGAGCTCGAATTATGTTCTGGACGGTATTATTTCTTTTTAATAATTTTTTCATTAAATAAACAAAATGAATAGAAAAAAATTAACATTTTTTTTCCATGTATTACAATGACTACAGATTTTGTTTTTTAATGATGATTTTCAAAAAAATCAAATAATAGAATTATAGAACTTTGAAGACAAATTATCATGTGATCGTTATTAACATACATTTACAAATTGAATATTTCTGCTACAGGTTCAGAAAAAAATACAACTAGAACTTTATATTATAAATATGACTTTTCTCACTAACAACAAATGAAACATTACTAAGCTCTCAGAAATAGACATGACTGTTTTTCCCTCTCTATATATTCTGTTTTAGCTATTGATACTTTGATATGAGAGCACAATATTATAAATTTCAAATCCTTACAATTGTACAAAATATCATTCCTAAAAGCTGATGTAATACTTTGAACACTTCAATAAGAGAGTTAATAAAACTAGTTTAATCTATTAAATACTTTGATACCTTATTATTTTGTACGATATTTCCTAAAATTCATTACAAAAAACAGTTAAAAGAATCAGAAAATGTCCTATTCTACATCTTGTTCTAAAGTAGGCAATATGCTAAAGTCACAATGAGTAATTTGAAACAGAAAGGAAGCAATAATATGAGTAATGGAAGAATGGTATATGTTTTCCAAATTATACCTAAGTTTCGTTTTTATATCTCAACACAAATGAAAAAAAAACCCATTTATTAATATATTCATTAGCAAATCTAGAAAAATAATGAAGATCTAGATCAGGATTCAGACTGTTTGATTCTGAGGGCAAATTGGACATTTTAAAAACCGTCAAAGACTCTTTAATGTTTGGAAACAAAGTAATTTTACATATCTAATTTTCAAATCAAAACACAGAATTGATAAGGCATTTGAAAGAAAATTGAGATAGGCAGTTTTAAAATACCTATCTAGTTTTAGATAAAATTGCTTATTCGATCATCACAAGTATATACATTGATTTTATACTCAATAAAAATGCTTTTATCCATTTATTATGGAACAGTATTTTCCTTTACTGTTTCCCGGTTATGAATCTTTAAAAATTATTTGGATACAAAAAACAAAAACAAAAATCATTAGTATTTGGATTAAAAACATGTTTGGATAAAATCTTATTTTCTAGCAATTATTCTTTTTAAAAAATTAGTCAATATATCATACATAAAATAATAGTTCATCAAAAATGAGATGGCAACAATATAGATAACACTTATAACCAATAAAACATGATAAGAACTCTCTTTAAGACATTGTTTTTTAGCATTAGGTAAATTAAAACGAACTAGAAAAAGATATGCAACTAAAATTTAAACATGTTAATCATTAGTAGCAATTATACAATAATGTGATTAAATAAATATTAAAAAATGAGGAAAACATATTACATTTGAAGGATTGTACAAAATCACATGAACAGCTTATTTCTACTAAACAATATACTTTATGAAATGATAAAGAAAATAAATATAGACACAGTATACTTATATTTGAGGAAGAATGTCATTGATTGAAGATTAAACATTGTGTATCCAAATAAATCTCAAAATTCGCTATTGTTTCTTTGCTTGTTGGATTTGTATATATCTTATTCATATTTCTTCGGAAAGAATGTAATACAAATGTCTAATCTCAATTTATTAAAATGCAAGTTCAAAATTTGGATTTATTATTATTATTAGAGCTCATGGTAACTTTTTTTCTTTTTATGTCAGTTCTTTTAATCTAATTCCTTCAAATTCTTATTCATTGAATCAGAATTCATCATCATCTTTTTCAGAATCCCATATAGAAGATTCAATTCCAGCGACTTGTGAGAAATCCACTTCAACGTCATACTTAAAATCTGGATCACTAGGTTTCTTTTGATTTTTTTCAAAAGTCAAATTCATTATTTCTTTTTTACGTTTCAATTCTACGTCATCCACATCATTTAAATTCTCCTCCGGGTCTACAGAAAATTCTTTGTTTATCTCTTGTAGGCTTTCTTCTAACTCCAAACCTTTCATGTCATTCTGAATCAACCTAAGCATCTTTTCGATTTTGAAGTTTGGAACATTTATGAGGTACCGTTCATGATGCTCTTTAAAATCACTAGCTATCAAAGCTACTGAACTGTTTTTCTTCAGTTCTCGAACAGGCATAATTCGTTTACGATACTTAGAATTTTCTTCATACAGGAGCACAATTGCTGGTTGTTTAAAACGAACACCAATTTGTAAAGGCTTTAGTTCACCTGGAGACTCTGACATGATTCATTTCATACTGAAGCCTGAAAAAAACATGTAACTATAATTGTTTATCAAAAAACATTATGATATATAAATCTGTGTGAAAATTAGGGAACAATCATATAAAAAGTAAACACTTATGCTAAGGATAAAACGATAAGAATTTCTGAATTTTGTATAATATTCAAATGTTTTGAAGAGAAACATTACAATTGTAATAGAAAACAATTCCTTTCTTTATAATTCAGATTGAACACTGAAAACATATACCACTCTTTCATTACTTTAAAATAGACATTGACAGTATTTTTAAACCATGTTTCTGATAAGTAACTTTTGCATTAATTGCTTATAATAATTTAACTGTAAACTTATATTCTTAAAAAAAGAAGAAATGCATACACAAATAAAAAAATTAAAATAAAACTTCCAAATACTTTTCAATAAACCAACTTTTCATAAATTTACATGTTTAAAAATGAAATTATGTAAAATATAAAACACTTTAAATTAATATCAAAATCTCTTTGTAATAAACTAAAAGCATAAAACATATCAAAAATTACAAAATGCTATGATTTTATCTTATGAAAATTGTTGAAAAAATATTAATATGCAAAAATGATACTAAAAAATATTTCTTTTTGAAAGAAAATTTAAATTTTTATACCAAATAGGGATATTAAAAATCTAATTTATTGAAAATGCAATGTTTACATAAAACTATTTGTAAAAATTTGATCGAAATATATATCCAATGGTAGTTCAAATAAAAAAAACCAAAGTTTATATTAAAAAATATTTAATCTTATTTATAAGCATAGATTAGATACTAATTTAAATATACATACTTAAATTCTATTTTGATATGTTTTCAAAATATTTACATTTTTCTAAATATTTTACACATTTAAATATTTATGAAATTTTAATTTTAGTTAACAATTTTTAAAAACTTTCACTTCAAATGTTTTAATAATTCAAGGTTCCTCTCCTCATTATTAATTAACAAAAGCTTACAAACACGAGAAATATTAAAAATAATTATTTTCACTTTATGTGGATTACAGTACGAAATTTTTTTGATTTAAAAAACAAAAAATGATTACTTTTAAAGGAAAAATTAAACTTCATGAGAAGCAAATTTTGCACATCATTAACAATGATTATAAATTCATGCCTTAAAAGTATTTTTAAGAAACAAATTATTATTACAATGATTTATAAATCCTCATGTTCATAATTGAAGAGAAAAACATTTTTCATCAAAATATTTGTAATACCTCAGAAAGGAAAATTATGAACTGGTAATATTGATTCACCAAATAGAATGATAATTTACATTAAAAATTAATATCAAGACAAAAATGCATCTATTGTTTTTGTAACAAGACAAATTGAATTATGAAATAATTTTTATGCCTGCTAAAACTAAATATCAACTTCACACAGTTAAGAGATAGCCGGAATATATCAAAAAGGTATCATTAAAAAATTATATCAACTTTTCCTTACTTCTTTACAACTTATGCATGAGTATAGTTTTTTCCCCAATAAAAAGATAAACCACTTTAATATAGACTCATAACCACTGTGTAAAGAAAAAATGGAAACAAATTTTTTAAAAACAAATTTTTATTTAACATCCAAGTAAAATTTCAATGAAAGATAAGATGTAAAATTATAATCACAATGTGAAATTCATTGAGTTTGTATATATATATATATATATAAAATTTAAGACAAAAAATATCTTTGCTATATTTTTTGAGTTGCTTTAATAGTTAATATATCAGTATATATATGTTACTAAAATGTTAATATTACATTACAAATATTGAATAGGAAATAATGGATTACTGGAACTTATAAGAACATTAAATAATTTGATTATATGAACATAAATTATACAGTGAAATATGTTTAACGCCAAAACGCTTAAGACAAACAATGGTAAACATGAAATAATACAATGGTCTCAACAAGCTACTATGTATATTCATGCATTTTTTTCTCTTAGCATTAAACAAAAATCACTTAACACTAAAAGAATTCCCTTCTGGGAATGAACAAATTCGGAAAACACCAGTTGGATTGGAGTGTCCTACTGTATCACTGGAAAAATTTGTTATAGTACATGATAATGTGTGTAAAGCCCCAATAATGACAAACAAAGACATTTTGGAATTTGATTAAAGCTCAAAAAACATCACTGATGCAGATTCTGATGATGAAAATGAAATGAATTATGTAGTTCCTGTTCCCATGTCATCCGAAATGAGTAACATCATGAAAAGTATGTTCAGTTATTTAGACACGCATTCTAAAGGTAAAATGAATAACAGAATGAATGACATCAAACAATTTATTGACAATTTGATGCTAAAAGAGACAATGCAAAGAAAGTATCAGATTATTTTCCAAAAACTCAATAAATCTTTTCTTTTTCAAAAAACTTGAAAATTTTGCATCAAATTTCATTAAGGTCTTGTAATATTTTTTTTTCATTGTTATTTATTAAATACATGCATATATACATATCTATTTAAATAAAATATACTCCAAAAAATCTAATTTTCTTGAAATATGTTTTTTTTTCAACATCCTTTAACACACACAAAATCAGTTCCCTCAATTTCCTGTTAAACGATTTTCACTGTATATGTAATCCCACCTGCATAAAAATATATTATTTACATCACCAAATCTTCAATATATTAAGAATTTCATAAAACTTAATACACATATGAAAAGAATGAACAATTTTGGAAAGAACAAAATTCACAAATGCAATGTTGAAAAACTTTTCCAAACAAAACAACAACAACAAAAATCATTGGGAAAAAAATCGAACAATCCATTTATTAAAAATTTTGCATTTGTGAATTGTACAAGCACAGATGAAAAATATCAATTTTTATAACAGACTAAAAATTCAAAATGAAATTACATAATTACACAAGATGGTTATTTTTCCTTGAAAGTATTCATGTACAGAGTTATAATGCAAACACCTAAGATTTTTCTTTTAGATGATATAAATACAAATTGTACAATTTCCGATTTAGGAAAAATTACATATCAGTGTGTGTTATTATTTAATTTTGAAAAAGCTTGAAATATAACAAACAAATCAGATTTTAAAATATGGTTAAATTAATGCAAAACCTGTTATGAAACATTTTGCACAAAAAAATAAGTAAATATTGCTTTACTACCTACTTTAAAGGAAATATTTAATGAAATGTAAAAAGTATTTAATTAAAGGAAATAATTTCTTCACAGAAATATTTGAGTTCATAAGATAAAATTACATAAGCAAATTTAGGCCGTGGGTAGCCTAGTGGTTAGATCATCAGTCTCCAGACTGGAAGGCATGGGTTCAATGCCTGATGCCAACAAATATCCGCCGAGTGCACACGGAGAACATGCTCGTTAAATCAGTGAGTCCGAATGGTGTCGCCATCTATCGTGTTATACCGAGCAAAATCTTGCTGTCACCTTAATGGGACTCAAAGCTAAGGCTAACGACAAAAGTAAAATTCTAGCCCTTAGCCGCGATGAATTTCGTGGACCTTGATCTGATGTTACTGTCGATCAGGTGGCATAAGCAAATTTAATATATTTAAATAAAAACAATATTTTAAATGGCTGTATTACATTTTTCGCACAAATTAAATAATAATTACAATTATAAAACAAAACAAACTAGTTTTTTTTACTGCACAAAATAAAAAATATTTTTATTTAAAAATTTGAAAAAAAAACCCTAATATTTAAAATTATTATAGGCAATATTATTTTAATACAGTACAAAAAATATATAACCTGTTTATAGATAAATATATTAAATAGTAATATAAAAATAAGTTTAAAAGAATTCTTGATGTAATTATTTATTTAAGCACATAGCAATCAATACCATGTTCATACATTCAGTTACACATTCTTTATATAAATACTCTTTTTTTATATAAGATGACATGTAATATATACTACATTTTTTCTTTTAAAAGAACAGCCTTATCATTTAGTTCTAAAAGACCACAGCTTGGAATAATCATATCATCAAGACTATATTTGTTTGAAACTTCCACTAAGTTGTTATTACTTTGTATTAAAGCATCAAGATCCCAAAGACCAAAATGTTTACTCTTGCCTTGGTAGGCAAGGATGGCTGTTTCTGAAGCAAAATTTAAGATTTCTTCAGTTTCTGTTCCAGATACCATGTTGTATACATTAGACATTTCACTATCAGCAGTAAATTTGTCAAGCACAGAAGAGTGATCATCAGGTACAAAGAGGCACATTCCACATAAAATAGCCCAATGAGCATTTTGACCCCTTTTCAAACAGGGTTCATGATTTTTGTCAGCATCATAAGGAACTAAAACAGGATAACCACGACAGATGTTAAGTAAGATATCATGAGAATTTGAAGATAAATTGCTTATTACTGAAGCCTCACAACCTATCACAGATGAAGCAAGAGTAGCCATGTTAAAAGCTGAAAACATTTCCCCCTTTTTAGTGAATTCCAATAATTTTGCAGCAGCAAGTATTTCTTCAACAGTTTTATGTCTATTTGGGAAAAATTGACTAGCCATAGATAAAGCAACAATTCCACAACATGGTCCTTCCTGAATTACAGGTAGTACAGGTTTACAAAAAGAAACAATATTTAAATGTTTGTCCATGTATAAATGACCAATCTTTCTAGAAATTTCAGAAAAATGCGAATTTTTGCAAACAGTTGGTGTTGATTCACAAGGCATTTCAGATATTTTAGGATTAGATAAACCAAGCCGAGAAGGTGGTGGTGGTGGAGGAGGGGGTGGTATTGGTGGTAATAACTCTTTCTTTTCAACTTTATTTTGCATATCAAACTTGAACATCAATAGAAATTCGTCAAAATATCTGAAAAATGTAAGCTTCAATTACTAATGTATTTTAGATAGAAATGAAAAAGTATAAATATATGATAAAGTATAAATTTATCCTAATAGGAATTTTCCCTTTCTCTGTGGATGCCGGCACTTTTGTGTGCATGTGTATCCACAATGTGAGTGATTTCTCTATTTCAATTAAATTCCATTTTTCTAAATTTCTTCCACTTTTTTTTTTTTTGCCAGGCTGCCTTTTCCTGGGTGTAAAGCGCTCCCCCTCCCCCAATTAAGATGTTTTTTCCAAATTTCTATTTTTGATTAATAATTTACAAAGCAAACCAAGTTTTACTCATAAGAAAACATACAATGAAAGAATTTATTATAAAATAATTAGAAATAAATAATAAAAAACAAACTGCCTTAGTTTTTTGCTTAAAAAAATATTAATTTATATCCATTTTCCTTAAATAATGAATCAAAAAATTCTTACAGTTAGCTATTGAACGTTTGATTGCTTTTAAATTCGTAGGTAAGCAAATGTATCTATCTATGTGAGGCTATCTTCTCAAAATTCGCTGAACACAGAAATGTACTGGAGGTACCAAAAGATGGGAAATGATTCAAGGAATCCATTTTGACCATTTAAATTCCAAAATTACAATTAGTTAATTTTTTATTAATTTTGAATGTTAAAAAGCAGGATTCTTCTGCATTGTTGTTACAATAGAGACCCAGTTTGGATGAGAACCGGTTTTCATCACTGTTATGATATTAATACTGTTACAATGATGCAGAATTGTATTTTATAACATTTTTAATTAATATATTTTGAACCAATTGCAATATCGAGATTTAAATGGATTCCTCAGATCATTTCTGATCTTTTGGTATACCTTTGACATGTTTCTGCGTTCAGCAGTTCATGAGAAGACAGCCTCACATAGATAGATATGTTTGTTTACCTTTGGATTTTAATAGTATAAATCATGGGTGTCTAAACTATGACCACTTGTGGCCACATTGCAAAAATAACTTTTTCTGGGCCACACATACAATATTCTTTTTAACAGATTGAAATAAAAATTTTAACTCTATGTAGTTTTATTAAAATAAATTAACTTATTTTTATTATAATTTTTTTTAAATTTGAACTATACATGAAGAGGTACACATTTATTTTAAATTTGTAAAGGTTTTGTTTCATTTAGTTTGGATTTCATAAAGATGGAAAAAAATGTCAAGTTAATGAGATGAATGAATTTGTGTTTGTGTTGAACAAGCAAATCGAAATCGGGTTCAATAGACGAAGTTGCAATTCTTAATGCATTTTCAAGATGTTTGTCAGTGATGTTTGTCAGTGATGTTTGTCTTATTTTTGTTTTTTGTATGCTTCATTCTTGGAAAATAACTTTTCACAAATATAAGTACTGCCAAAAGTTGAAGAAATTAATAAAGCATGAGTGTGAAAATAAAGATATTTATTGCACATGGTATAGGTAATCTTTATAAAACTTCAGCATAGAAACATTCCCAAATTTTTCTTTCAGTGGAATGTCACTTTGCAGTTCAATGCTTTTCATTTGAAGATTTGAAGGTAATTTATTTATTTCTAGAGAAAACAAGGTAGAAAATATATTGAAATACACTTCTTTTTTTCAAAAATCTTAAAATCTTCTTTAAAACTCCTCAATTAAATCAAAAATTAATGTAGCATATTTTGTGTATACATTTTTTTAAATAAAAATGTGTAAATTGAAATATTTTTATAATTTGCATTTAGACTGCACTTTAGACAAGCATGGTATAGATATTAATTATCCTCCCCAATCCAAAAATAATGAATGAAATATATAAATATAATCAAAATTTATATTCTAATTGCTTTGTTTTAAATCATTATATATTACATTTTTGCAAACACACAATTCATTACACAAAACACAATCAAATAAAATGATAATCAGCGTTAGTCAGTGTTTTAGAAGAATATTTGGATATTTACATAAAACTGGTTATAATTTTATTCATATTACTTTTTAATCCAAATTAACATCACAAAAATATCCAATTTTAATGTGTCATATATATTTAATCCATAAGAGCTCGCACTATGAGACTTTTTCTCATGCTATAAAAAATTCATAATTAAATTGTTTGCAATAATGGCAAATAGGTGCTGATTTATCTGGCTGAGTTTCATAATATTTCCTCTTTGTACACTAACAGTGACAATGATGATTTTTGTATTTATAGCTAGAGAACATTTTTCACATTGCCTCAGCTGTTGTGGGAGAATTTTTCATGGTGCAAATACAGATATTAACACCTTTCTATATGCTTCACTTGCATGTAACAGAATCTTTTAACTCAATTTTTACCCACTTTAAAAGGTCAGATTAATTCGAAATTTTGCTCACTTGTCCAGGAACGATAACAATACACTAATTTAATAATTTTGTTCCCTTGTCCTGATCAGGATAAACAATTTCCTATTTTCAGATCTCCAGTGATTAATTTCAGATCTCGTTTCCAGATTTGGTGACTAAAAGAATAAGTTAAAACTTAGTTCGATTAACTATAAAAGGAGGAGTCATGGGTAATCTAGTGGTTAAAGCATTGGACTCTAGACCGGAAGGCCTGGGTTGGATGCCCGATGCCACCAAATACCCTCCGAGTACATGTTCATTAAATCAGTGGGTTCGAAAGTCTTGTGGGCTGTCACAGCAGAAACCGCGGTGCAGGGGGCTGGAGAAGTTCCCTGCCTGAATTGTGGAGGTGGAGATAGGTGGTGTCACTATCTATAGAGTAGAAGTCCAACCTGTCTCAGGCTCTGGCAACTTTCATTCCTTCCCTTCAGAAAGGACACAATAACAACTTTAAAAGGGTGTTTTTTAGTTTTTTTTAAACTATACTTTATTTTAAATCATGTTTGATTCATTTCAATATGTGTTTAATGCTTACTAAATCTTTTGAATTAGTGTTTTAATTCTGTTTTTATCAATTATACACACTCTGACTAATAACAAATATATTATTTATAATAATGGCAATACTTTTACAAATGTGAAGGCTTTATTAATGCAAAGAGCCGCAATGGTTGTGTGGCTCTTTATTTGGTTTGCTTTTTTAAAAAATGCTGTGAGGTCTTTTACAAGCCAACAAAGAAAACAAAGTTGTTTTGGTCATTTTAAATCTACCCAAAGTTAAAAAAATCAATGAAACCACTGATTTACATTTTATAATAAAATAATTATTTTTAAGCAAAATTTGATACATATGATAGAAAGTCTCTTGAGTTAGTTCTCCAATTATCAATTAAGCGTAAATACTCGTCAATTAAGGAAACTCCGTTGAAAAATTTTACAATTTATATTTTTTATATATAATGCTGGAAAAATTAAACAAATTGACATAATGATGGGTAGCACAAGAATTTTTAATTTAAAATATATGTTATAACATAGAAAGCAAGTATAATCAGAAGAATCAAATAAGTCAAAATAATACTTACACCTTTCAGCTTTTATTCATGAAGACTTCATTTTTTTATATAAAAATATGTTTATCCACTTCTGTTTCAAATATTTTTTCTCCTTTGAAAAAGTAAAAGTTTTATAGCATTATCACAATTTTATCATGTAAATTAAAATGAACAACACATATTTACTTAGTATATAGAAATAAGATTAATTAAAAAGAGATACAAATATTTTTCTTTACCCAAAAAAATTACGTAAGATAATTTAATTTGAAAATACAGAAAACTGATGGGTTTTAATGTACTTAACTACAGATTCACTACAAATAAACAGTGATACAATATTAGTAAGACTCAAAAAATAATGCACAGGAACCTTGTGAAACTATTCATTAAAATTTTTAAATCTTTTTAATATAAGCGATATTATATCCTTGCAAAAAATATTTTCCAGCTTTTGCAAAGAAACAACAATCTAAGGAAAGCACATTAGCTAAACGGAACAAAAGAAAAAATTCTTGGTGTTTTAAGAATTCTTCTATTAATAAAGTTTGTGGTGCGAAAAAAAACCCCATTAGGTAAGATTCAGGTACAACAAATTCAGGATTGAGGAAATCTTGAGAAAATAAAAAAATATGGTATTGCAACCTATTGGTGACATAATATGAAACTAAGTACATATTGCCTATTCAGCCCATAGGACACATGCAAAATTGGGGTTGCCAATTTGGAGAGTTTTCTTGAGTGAGTGAATATTAATGTCCCACTGTTCAGCTACACGAGGGCTTTTGGGGACGGTCCGCATAATTTTGAACCAAGGTCAAGTGAGGCGGACGACACCTGAGCTGGCACCCCCTCTCCTAACTACCATACCACACCAATGAGAGGACATTTGAGCTCTTGACAGATTTAACGTGCATCGCTCTCCCCTACATGGTGGGTCTTCAGTGGTACTGGGATCGAACTCATGACACACTAGCCACGATCAGACGCCTAGACTACTTGGCTATCGCAGCCATGTGAGTTTTCTTGAATGTTGGCGATTGATGCACTAATACGTAAATACCAAATATATATATATATATATATATAAGATTTATCTTTATAAGCTATTTTTTTCAGCTGATTAGGGATAACTTGTGGATTAACAACTTCCCTGTTTAGCCCGAACACTGCTCAGGCATTTGAAATGGTACTTGCTAGATTTGCCTGAGCAGCGCTCGAACAACACTCTTTTCTAATCCTCTGATTTGCCCATATTTTTTTTTGTTTAGAGTGCAATGTTTCTAACAGATGTCTCTAATAGCTGAGTAAAGTTAGGATAACAAGAAAATTTCTAAACCGGTTTCAAGGTTAGGTTTTAATGCATTTTTTAGACTAGATAAGGCTGGAATTTTCTTTTTACAACAATGGTGTACTGCAAACTCTGTGTGAACATTATTTCTTTTAAATCTGGAGCTTAAAATAGAAGAAAAATGAGTGATTATGAGAGGCTCATAACAGAAAATAATCCTGATATTGACTCAGGTAGCGAGTCTAAAATTTCTGTAAATGATTCAGGAAGTAATGAAAGTTCTTTATTGAACTTCTCTTGTGGTATAGATAGACTCAATCAGCATCTCACAAATTACCCCAATAACAAAAAAAAAAAAAGAGGTAAGAAATAATACAAAGAAATATTCCTCTATATTTTAGATATATCATTGTGGAATGCTTTCGTTTTTATATCAGAAACTGGGAGGAAAATTATCTCATTTGAATTTCAAGCTTAATGTTAAAAATTGCCTATTTGAAAGGCATGGGCAATAAATGAGCAAAAAGGATGGTCGACCAGGAATTTTGCCCAGTCCCTTACATTTGACCAAAAAAAAACTTTTTAGAAGCGATTCCTCTCACTGCGACAAAAATTGCGATCAACAAGGTAATGCTTTGTGTATTGTTCGAAATGAAACAATTTTGGAAAATGGGTGAAAAAAGAAACACTATATTTTCATCTACATTGCAATATTGGACTATGTTTGTCTTCCTGTTTTAAAATTTACCACACAAAAACAGAATTTTAAGAGAATAATTAACTGTGAAGTACAATATTAGCTTTTAAAATCTAAAATACATTTTTGTAAAGTGTTCTTATGTGTTTGCTAATTTCTTCGGAAAAAAAGCCAATTTCAAGGTAAAATATGCTAATTTTTATTTTCATTGAAAAAACTTAATTTTTTACATTCAATATTTATAACATTTCTGACTGCTAACTTGAGTTTATATGATTGATTTCCTCATAAAAATATTTATAAAAAATATGCTTATTTTTTGACAGAAAATGACAGAAAAAAGAAACAGTTAAGTGGTTAAGTCGTTCTTAGTTGAATTGAGCAAACATTTGAGATGAAAAGCTGAGTAGGTATAATTGTGCAAGTGGTTGATTCCGAATTCACAAAGTGAAAATACAGCAGAAGTCATCCAAACAAAAATAATGAGTTTATTACAGAAAATTTATGCAAATTATATACATTGTTTAAAATTGGTGTTGAAGATTTGTCTCAATTGATATTGGTGAACACTGTCAATGAAATTGTCTTGTTGAGAGCAACTGCTTAATAAGATGCTGCACTCAATTACATATCTCTGAAAGGGAATTAATGAACATTCCATTTTGACAAATTACTGTTTGAATAGTCAAGGTACAGAAATAAATAAAAACTTTTAATTATCTATCACATGTCTAGGGATCGATTTTAAAATTGCGCCAAATTCCTCTTTAGTGGTCAGTAAAATGTTATTGTATTGTGAAATTAAAGCCCCAAGTCAGAGGAAAATTTCAAACTATTAGATGGAAAATCTGTAGCAAACTGAAATACATTAGTTTTTTTGGATTTTGTTTTTTTAAATTAAAAATAATGGTAAATAGAAGTGATATAGGTGTACTTTTAGTTTTAGCAGGCTTAATTTTAAAAAGTCAATTAAAGATTTTATGTACAAAAAAGGGAATTAATGCTTCACTCACTTTTATGAAGACAATATCTGTTCTTTACAAAATAAATTAGTTGTACTATGACCATTGAATGGAAGAAAAGCTAAAAGTATATTTTAATTCAGACAATTTTTCTGAATTGTATTCTTTCAATTAAAAAACTTTAATATGACAGGTTTCTGACTAAGTGGGATAAAGAGCAACGAAAGCTATTATCCCTCAATGTGACTCTTTCAAAACAGAGCAAGAACGCTAACAAAAAAAAAAAAAAAGAGAGAGAGAGAGAACGTTACGGAGAGAGCAAACAGTCAAGTTGCTCTCGCCTGGAGTATTTCCCTTTGTCACTCTCAAGTGAAAATTGCTTGTTTTTCATTGGTACATATATGTTGATGCAATTACTGTTGGTTGTCTGATTTGGCATTATAGCGTATTCTTATACCTTGGTAATTCATTAAAATATTTTTAAAAAATCAGTTGCTTCACCATTTGGAACTTTTTTAAAATATCCAATAGCGTATTACAAGACAACTGCAAACAAAATGAGAAACGGAGAATATTGAGAAAAAAGAAGTAAAAATAAATAAAAAATAAGAAAAGAAACACAAGTCCACAATATAGTCTATAAATCACACATTTTATATGTGGCCTCCCAATATCTGCTCTACATGAATCCAGAGCTGAGTGCACGGCAGAGTGCCAAATGAATGGCGTCCATTTCTTCATTGAAGTCGCACAGTTTACAGAGGCTCTGGGCAATGCCTATCATGTTTAGATTTTCGGATAGGCAGTCGTGGCCAGTGGCGATTCAAAAATTGACCCCAGATCTACCTCGTGGCCATTTTGGAATATGAAGGAGTTTGCTAAACCACACTTTTTTATTATTCTTTTGGTTGAATTTCTACCAGAAGAGTGTTCTCCGTAGTACTTCCGTATGATTCCTTTGGCACTATAAAAAGAACTGTATTGCTAGAAGTTTGAAAGATTTTTGTCCCCCTCTCCGTCAAGCAATCAGCATTTTCATTCCCATCAATGCCACAGAGTGATGAAATCCATTGCATGTAATGTCTACATGGCATTGAAGTAAATTGCCAATCAACAGTTGACATTTTAGAATATCTACTGATAAAGGTGCCTCGATGGAAGATATTGCTTGAAGGGCCACCCTTGAATCATATAAAATAACCATCGTTGAAACACGATCAGTTGAGAAATCATCAAAGACGTTGAAATAGAGCCAGTGGCGGCGCGAGACCTGAACTTAATGTGGGCAAAATACTTTTTACGGCCCTCTGGTGGTGTAAGAAGAGGGTTGATAAAATAAAAAAACAGTTTTTATTCCTACAGAAAAAAAACCCAATATTTTTACTCATATTTATTTGGCCACATTAAACAATAATGAAAAGAAAAAATTAAAGCAACAGAAATTTTCTATTAGTTTTGATGAAGTGCTTAGTGATAGGTTCGTAATTTAACTTAGATGTTATATCTGCTTCAATAGATAAAACTACCAAAGCTGAAAGTCTTTCCTGGCCCATTGTATTCCTTGCATAATATTTTTCTTAGTTTTGATTTAGAAAAGCTCCTTTCAGCAGAATACTTACAGATATTGTTAACAAAATTCGAAAGACAATGTAAATATTTGGTAAAATTTCTTTCAAATCGTTCTCTATGACATATTGGAGCAGATGTTTTACGTCTGTAATGATGTTGAGTAAATTTGGGATCATATTTTGTAATTCTTCATATAATTCGTAAGGTTGGAAGTCACTACTCTCACCTACTTGCAGGACTATGTGTAAATCTTGACAGTTTTCCAGTATTTGCTCTTTTGGAATATTTTTAAGAGGTCTCAGGGGTGAAAATATAAACAATTTTTAAACAGGCACACTTCTTTTTAATTTAAGTTAAATAATTCGAATCTTTTACACATTATTTACAAAGGATTATGGTTTCAAAAAAGTACAAAATGTTTGAAATACAATCATAATTTTGTAATAAATATTAAGTAATTTTTGCGTTGCGCAAGCTATTTTCTAATATAGTAGCCTTTGATGTATAAAACTTTGTAAAACTATAAAATGTATCATACTCTTTAAATCCTACTAATTTAAGAATAATATATCTTTTGTATTTCAAAATATTTGAAAAATATTGAATTTTTTTTTAAATATTTGAAAATGTATTTTTTTTATTTAAAAAAAATATAATTTATTATTTTATTTATTTAAAACTACTACGGTGCAAGAAAAATTCATTTAACTTTATAAATCAACTTATTGCTAATAATTAAAGCTACTACTTTAGAAAATAGCATGCGCAACATAAAACTCAATTAATATTTCGTATAGAAATATTTCTCATTTTCATATGCTTATAATTTTTTAAATTACAATTGTGTTTTAAATATTCAAGACTTTTCTGAAGCCCCATTCTTTTATAAATAAAGAGTAAAAGATTCGAATTACTTAATTTTAATTTCAAAGAGTTATATATTTTTGAATATTGTTTATACACTCATGAATAAAAAAATTAGCTCACCAAGAAGGAGTCGTCGAAATTAAACGAAATTTTTCATACGTAAAGTCTACTTTAATATAAGTAAATGATTAGAAAATCAAAGAAAAAGGATCATTTATTTCAGAGAAAAAGGCAAAAGAACGGAGGATTTAATACCCTGTTGAATCCCTTCTAGCGCAAATGCAAGGTGCTATACGATCCGGCATTGAGGCATACAAGTTCTGTATGATATCTTGAGACATTTCACTCCATATTTGCTGTAACTTTGCCTCTAGTTCGTTCAAACTCGTGGGATGCCCAACTCGCCATCCCAAATGATCCCAGATATGCTCGATTGGAGACAAATCTGGGGATCGGGCAGGACAAGGAAGGGCAGTAACAGTGCGGAGACAGTCTTGTGACACCCTTGCCGTGTGGGGCTGAGCATTGTCTTGTTGAAAAATGGCTCCTGGGAGCCATTGCATGAGTGGCAACATATGTGGTTGCAGGATATCCTGGACATACCGCTGGACTGTCATGGTGTCACGGATCAATACTAGAAGTGGCTGTGTATTGTAGGCAATGGCACCCCATATCATCACACCAGTTGGGGAGCAGTGTGTCTCTGTAAAGAAAAGGCAGGATTGAGGCGTTCACCACGGAATCTCCACACACAAACACGATTGTCCTCACTGCTGAGATTGAATCGGATTCATCGCTAAAGACGACTTGGTTCCATTCCACTGCAGTCTAGTTTCCTCGTGCACGGCACCACTTCCAAACGGAGACGTCTATGGGTGGGTGTCAAGGGCAGCACACGTAATGGCGCTACGATCCCAAATGTCCCACAGTCAGGCCCCTTCGTATAGTTCGAGAAGACGCAGGGGCTCCTAGTGAAGGTGCTACCTGTGTCTGGATGGAGGCTGATGAGTAGTTGGCTGTACGCGTGCATTTCTTACGATGGGGTGGTCTTCTTGACGATTGGTGTGTCGAGGGAGTCCTGAGTCTGGTCTTCGTGTAAATGACATATCTCGGTCCCACTGGTCCCAACACCTCCTCACAACACAATCAGAGGGGCCTAATTGACGAACTACTCGCCTAGCTAACCACCCAGCTTCCATCATGCCGATGATTCTCCCCCTCTCAAACTGCGACAGTTGCTCATATTTGTCTACCTCAGCCCTTCCTTTGTAAACGGTTCAGCACACTCAAACAAGCTTTGGTTACCTGTTTTATACTCCACGGAGAACGCCCTCTACCGGCTATTCGTAATGCGCAATCACTCTGCTTTTCTAATCATTTGCATATCTCCCCGATACAGGGCCGGACGGTGACCTTTGGGAACCCTGGGCTAACGATATCTGGGGGCCCTTAAATAATTAAAAATTTTGACCTATATTATTGAGCGAAAAAATTTAAAATATACGAAACTTAAAGTTTTTTCCCCCAAACAATTTAAATACGTTATAAGCAATAACATAATTTACAAAAAAAAATTCTACACTTTTCAGCTGAATTTTCTTTAATTTGCTCATCGCATCTTTGGTGAGATCAATATTAAAGAAAGAAGTGATTAATAATTAAGCCTAGTATTTGTCATTGTTGTCCTATATTTGTTTTCTATGTAGGGCATCTTAGAGAACGCACGCTCCGCTTCACAGCTTGTAATACGGATCATTAGAAAAATCTTTAAAATGGTATACAAATTTGGAAAAACCTGAACTAGTTTCTTTTCAAAATTAAATGGAATATATCACAACAAGTATAGGACTCTAGCTCAGTTTTAGATAAGTATTTAATTGAACACCTTCATTTACTAAATGTTGGTCTACATCATCTGAATAGTAATCAGTAATAGCGCGAACACTCTTCAGGTCGACGTTCTCCTTACTTTGATCTTGCAAATCCATCAAAAATTTTAATTTCTTACTATATTCCGCATTATACTCGACTTCTTCTATTTAAATCAAGTATTACCTTATCTAACGCTACATTAATCGTGTTTCTTTTAAATTTTTCTGTGTCCCGTACACAGCTTTTTCTGTGAATTTATCTGCAAATTTTGAAATAATCCTTCTCTAGCTCACATAGCTATATTTTTTTTTCTACATTAGAACTTAATTTTTTGGCTACTTCTTGACACTCCTTTGATTTTTGATCTGATTAATATGTCGTTCATTGCTTATAAACGTTTTTAAGGACATAATGAAGTTATTCCCTTCACAGATGTCCAAACCCCAAGAATCTGTTATTTTTTGTTAACCGGATTAAATCTTTCTAAAATTTCTTCCCAAAATATAATTAAAATAGCAGTTTCGAGTTATGTTAATTTATTAAATAAATTTGATTTATTAGATAAATTTATTAATGATTTGATTTTTGATCTAATTCACATGTCGTACATTGCTTATAAACGTTTTTAATGACATAATGAACTTATTCCCTTCACAGATGTCCAAGCCCCAAGAATATGTTATTTTTTGTTAACTGAATTAAATCTTTCTAAAAATTATCCCCAAAATAAAATTAAAATGGCAGTTTCGAGTTATGTTAATTTATTAAATAAATTTTCTGCCTCTTTTTGAAAATATATTTTCTCCTCTTCATTGTCACTAAATGTCTTAAGAATATTCATGATATTACAATATTTACTTCGTGAAGCTTCAAAAGTATCGTAATGACAAGACCATCTGGTCTGACTTCGCCTTTTTAAGGTAAATTCTAATTTAAAATCACGAATTAGTAGTTTCTACTTATAGGTCGAAGTAGAAAGCAAACATATATTTGTTGCACTAAACCAAAGAAGTTCACGACTCCAGTTGCAACCGTAACTGATTCTGCGCAACTAGATTAAGATAATGTGCAGAACACTGCACATAATTAGCGAATATATTTATTTTTTTCTTTTAGAAGAGCTTATTGGTAGCGTTGTCATATGACTGTCCCCTACAATTATCCAATAACAGTCCATTTGTTTCTAAAAATTCTTGAAGATAATTTAATATAAACCTGTGTGACTACTAATATTAATTAATGAGACTCGTCTTTCATACACTTTTCCCCGAAAACATTATCGTAGTATAATAGCAAGTTAGTCATTGTGGGACAAATCTGCTGTTGAATCCATCACTATTGCATAGTACTTTGTGTCATTGTTATTTATTTGAGTTATATAATTGTTTAGATTTGCTTGCTCATGATCTCAACTATTTGCTCATGTATTGTTTTTGATAAGTACGATATTAACAATTTTGGTCGTAATTCTCGCAGTTCAATATATTCACGAATGAATGAGTCGAACTCTGCTAGCAGTTTCAGGGTACCCATAAAATTACCATTATGAGGAGAACTAAAAACTTCCTCGGTACCTCTAAATCAGCGATCCTCAACTTGTGGCCCATGGGCCGCATGTAGCCCACTCTACCATTCTGAGTGGCCCGGTCTAGGTCCGTTAAAATAACAAATTCAATTATTTAGGAATAATGTATTAAAAATTTTGCGAGCTCTATCAATCAAGCAATCAAATATATCAATTTTGCTATCAATGTCGTTCTGGTACAAATTGTGAAATAATTTTTTTTTCTATTTGTTATTGTAATGTAGTGATAACAAATAACAATGCAATAGCGACCATTTTTTAGGTGCAACTAATTTTTAACTAACCCTAATGTCTAAAAAATATTTGCTGTTTCAAGACTATTGGGATCTTGACTATTTTGTGGAAAAAAACAAACATAGATCAACAACTTGTTTGATTTGTTGTGAAAATGTTATAAATAAAAAATATAATATTGATCGTCACTGTACTACTAAACACAAATCTTTCAATGGCTCTTATTCTTGAGGATCCATTTAAAAACGAGATAAAGTGATTTTCTTAAAAAAAAAACTTTAGAACAGCAATAAATATTTTGCAGGTGGTAATGTCACAAAATACAGAGGTAACAAAATCATCCCATAAAATTTAATGCATTATATATATTGACAAACATATGAAATTGTTAATGATAAGCTTAAGAAATATTGCAGAAATTGTTACAGTGTGTCTTAAATGCTTCCGATGTACTCGTTGATGAATTCAGTTATTTGTTCAGATATTGTTTTTTATAAAATCAAAAAATATTTGAATAAATTTGAAACAAAAATGCACAATAAGAACAGACAGTTTATACAGATAATACTGATTTCAGTCTGTAGTTCAATGAAAACTCTGCTACCATAATAAACCAACCTGTTACGATGTTGATCATCAACTTTAGGACAATATTCATCGTCGTTTTCTAACTGTTGCGTGGGACCACTTTGAGCTATATCATGACGAAGAGCATCTGTCATTGAAAATGTACGCAATCCCGGGTCAAAACTGGAAAATGTTTGTTTCACTACGTCACTGGCATCTCTCTTCACAGGCGAAGAAATAATCTCAATATCTTCTCTATTGTGACTTGTTACTCAACGTGAACACAGAAATCTCAGCGTTAGATTATGATTTGCAAGATTTTAATCCAATTTCTGATTTTTGTCGTTCGGTATGAATAGTCGGAGCATCTGGAGTAACTTCCAAATTCAACGGAGACTCCGAAACTGATAAATGTTGTTGAGAAGTCGAAGGAACCGATTAATTTGATTCTATACTGCCAGATTCAGAATGACCAAGAAATTTCATCATACCTGAACTTTAAACCTGGTTTCTTTCTTTTTTTTCTGCAACAGTTACATCCCTGATTTGGAGGTTCAAACCCCTCACACGAGCAATAGATCCTTATTACTTGGCTTCACCATTACGTCTCGGAGATTTTTCGTTCACGTTTTTTTTTAAATATAACCCCTCCCATGAAAATATTCAGTATACGCCTCTGATTACTATTAATATTTTAACTTCTCCCGACGTATATGTACGTCTTTGCAAAATCAGAGCCTTTTGTGATATCATGTGTTGTGGAAATAACGATTCTTGATTCAGCCACATTAACTTAATTACGATTTAAAATTGGGACACATAATAAAATATTGACAAAATTTAAATTTAATAATTAAAAGAATTTCATTACATCATAGTCGCACAAACAGTCTGGCAGCGGAATTATTTACAGAACCACCTTACTTGGAGGATGGAAAGTCAGAGTGCCCACTTGCTTCGTGCAACCGCTAGCTTCACTTCGTTCCCCTCGTCTCTCTTCCTTTTTTTCACTTCTTCGTTCGGTGCTCTTTGGCTCATTTCCCATTCTAGAGTCCCTCTCGTGACGGCAGCACTTCACAACCGCCACAAACCTTTTCCTTGCGCAGCTATTTCGAAAGCTGTGGATTGCAATAAAATGACCTTAACAGTTTTTATATAGGTTTTACTTATTCCAGAAAAGAATTTGCTCAATTATGCCTTTTCTTATGCCTCTCCCAATACCCCGCCTACGTATGCCTGTGTGAAAAATGATGGCACTGGGGAGAGCGAATAGCGTAACATCAATCGACAGTTAAAAGGTTAATCTAATTCTTCAGTTATAATCACTGATTTATAATTTATTAATATTGCATTTGGAGTCAACAAGAAGGCTCACAGTTTTGAGAAAGACAACACTTAGTTAACGCCTTACTCTTCTAACGTAATCACCACATCCACACAAATCATTGAAGTAATCATTAACATATTTATGAGCATTTAATTCTCTGTTTCTTTAACTCTTTAAGCCATCTTTCAAGACAAGGTTTTAATCTTCTAATACATTGTTCACACTTTTAAGCCTTGCATATAGTGTTTTATTCATTTGTCTTGAAATATGAGTCTCACTTGTATCCATCCATTAAAGGTTTGGGATTGAAAATGTTTGAGCATTCTACTTTTCAAAAATTAATACAAAATGCTCTGCCTTTAAGCAAAAATTAAAGAAAGAGAGAAAGAAAGCAAATAATTTTTAATTTTTAAAAACCATTTGAAATTTTGCGTTCCGTTTTGCTAGATTTTTCACACATACGAATTATTAAACTTAATATCTCTGCAATTAAAAATAATAAAAAGTAAAATTTGTAAGATAAAATATTTTCGAAAGCGCTTATAAAAATTTATATTTCCAGGATTCCTTACCTATATATATATATATATATTATATATATATATATATATATATATATATATATATAATAAATATATAATATATATATATATATATATATAACACATGGGCTGAAAAGTCCCGGGCCTAACAAAAAAACACAGTTTTTTTGGTTCAAAATTAGCTTTATTCATCAACGTAATCTCCATCAAGAGCAACGCAATCATTCCAGCGCCGCTCTAACATTTCAATACCACTTTTGTAGAACGATTTATCTTTTGCGTCAAAATAGGCCTCAGTTTCAGCGATAGCCTCTTCATTCGTGCGAAATCTAACCGGCGAGCATTTTTTTCAGGTCTGTGAACAGCCAGTAGTCGCATTGCTTCGCTTGAACGGTATTTTTTCCCATCAAGAAGCAGTGTAAAATTAAAACACGAAATTGTTTTTGATCCATTGTTCTGAAAATAACAAAAGTAGCGTCACTCTTAGCACAATAACTCACAAACTAATGAATAGAATATCATGAAACTTTAACAGCTGTCTTTGGAAGGTTAGTATTAACTGAAAAAAAGGTGACTGCAATAAAACTAGCGCCATCTATGTGTTAGGCCCGGGACTTTTCAGCCCATGTGTTATATATATATATAGCAATAAATAATTAAAAAAAAAGACTAATAAATCCCAAGAATCTTAAGATCAGACCGGAAAGAACCAAGAACATGGAACCATGACAAACCAAAAAAGAGAAATGTAGCTAGAGTGGAAAACTATTATGATTTCTCGAGCTGTCACTGGTTTATATATATATATATATATAGGGAGAACATATTAGCTTTGAATTCATTTAAAAATATCCGGAAATTTGCTAAATTTTTCAATAATATCTTTGTAACTTCTTTATTTCTGTTCTTTTTCGTATTAAAAAACTATTCACCGAAAAAGAAAAAAGTATATTTTCTGATGCAAAATTCTGAATACAGGTCGTTCACACTTTATGGAAATGATATTGATATATAATTTTTAGCGCGTTTTTCACGTAGTGTAAAAAAAGCGCTATTAGGACGCAAATTTCGTCTACGTCTTCGTCTTCGTTCCATATTTTGTCGTACCTTTTTCTCAGCCAATAATTAACCGATTGACCTCGGGTTTTCGGCATTTGGTCACATTTGTGCCCTAGATGAGCCGAATCATATTTAAATTTAATAATTAAAACAATTTAATTTTAAAAAAATTTAAGTGTAGTACAACTTTTTGTTAGTAAAAAGTTCATTAGTTGTATTATTGTAAAATACAACATGTGAAAAACGCGCTAAAATTACTTGGCCATGCCAATGATTGATATCTTGTTATCAATAAATACCGTATTTTTTGTGGAAATTTGCTTCTGTGTGATAGCTATAATTCTTAATTCTTAACAATAGCTCTAGCTCGAATTTTTTATAAAAGTATACTTTTCCTTCGTACTGTCAAACAAATTTTATTACTTTCCTCTTAAGCCGTTTTCCAAAGTCCTTTCAATGTTCTTGAATGCCGTTTTCCTAAGGCTTGTTTTAATAAACCAGTAGCACAAAAATCCATTACAGAAGCGTAGAGTGAGTTCAAAAATATCTCATCAAATGGGATACACTTTTATTTCTGTTTCTGATTCTTTCTTTGCTAAATAAGCGGAGGTTAACCTAGACGTGGGACTTGAAGCAATATACGTATGAAGCTCAAATTCATCACAATGCCCTTTCCATATAAAGTTAGAATTTCTTCTTCAAAAATTGGTTCTAAAATACTCTAGAGACAATCCTATATGACAATTCTAGGAGTTTGAGAAGATAATCCTAGGATCCCACAGTTCGAGAAGCACTCACTCATAAACTTATCACATATGATTTGACCCTATAAAAACTAAAAATATGCAACTGAAATGGCAAACCGTTATAGAGACTCAATTACCGTAAAATCCGGCGTGTAACGCGCACTTTTTACACCAAAAATGAGATCGAAATTTAAGGGAGCACGTTTTACGCCGAGTATAAAAATGATAGCTTTAAAAGTAAATAAAGAGATGAGCATATATAAAAAAATCAGACTTCCACATATTTCAAAATAGGGTAGGGTTTATTTGGAAGAAATGGCAGATTTTATGAACTTAAACGGTTAAATAGTTCTAGAAGTTACTACTTTTTTTAAACGCTAAAGAAAATATCTCGAATAAATGACTTCGAAACATAAGAATATTGCATACATACATTTCAGAACAAAAAAGGGAGTGCGCGTTACACGGCGAATATACCTAAAAATTAAAAAATACTGCTTGTGAAAGTATAGGTGCGCGTTATACGCCGTATTTTACGGTATATTTATTTGGATAATGACTAATTTGAGAGTGATTATCCGATACTACTACTTTCAACAAAATATAACACAGAAACACTTATAAAGTAATAGAAATGATGCAAGCATAAATATAATCATTTAAATTTATGGTTGTGTCGAATGTAGTTTAACAATCAAAAACATAAAAATTATTTTATTTTGTAGGATGTAAAATGGGCAATATAATAAAAACATTTCAAATTACTTTTTAAAAACTCGTTATCCTAAAATGTATTATTTACCATTGAAATGATTGATTAAAGTTTGAAAAAGCTCTAAAAAATCGCTTATTTTATTTTAAAATTTTTGGAAAGTCTGCATAATCCATGGGGATATCCATCCAATCGATATTTCCATTGGGAATTGCTATACCATTATAGCATTTACCTCTTACCATTATAGCTATTGAATTTAAATTTAATATGGTTTTGCAGTTGAAAAAGAAAAATCGTGGAATTTAGAATAATTAGCAGTATAACTTTTCACTAATTCTCACTTTGTAATTACTGAGTTTCTAAAGTAGTCGTAGTTTTTTTAATTAAGTCAATATCTTTCGGATCAAAGTTTCTGAGTTGGGAACAGTTTGCGTTTTGAAGAGAGAGAGCGCGCGCTTTTTTTTTGTTCTAAATCATTTAATTTTTTCCTTAAAAAATATTATCAAAATTTATACAAATTTATTATTTTGAAAGACAAGCCTGTTTTTTATTTTATTAGGTGGGAACTTGGGCATGTGTTGCGATTAAATTCACATCCACGTAGGGAAAGAAATTTTTGGCAGCTTATTCGAAGAAGATGCTGAATTTGCGAGAATGGCCTTGTAACCCTACAGAATGTGTGCGCTTTCTTCTTTCCTCCCCTATAACGGTAGGTGTCTTTTTAATGACTTCCAACAAGAAATACATGGTGATCCATGGACCCAGTTAAATACTAAGAGAAGGTGTTGAGGAATATCAAGGCTTGCTTACAAAATAACGAAAATATTGATTTTTAAATAAGCTGTAATAGTTCGCTTTTCTTTACACTCAATGAAGTCAAATGTTTATAAGTTTAATTTTTACAGAGTATTTATATTAAAATTTCACACTGAATATATTGGATCAATCTAAAATATTTTCATTGAATAATTCCATATT
>BMAO01002630.1:0-24958 GCA_019973975.1 Trichonephila clavata
TATAGAAATAACTTAGACTTGAATGGGTTTCTGAGGCACAAAAACTTCTATTGGCCAAACAAATACTATTGTTTATTTCAATTTTCGGATCGTTGCTCAGAGATCAGAGAGTTCTTAAGTGAGTAAACTCTTTTACAGTTTCTAAAGTATAGTTACCTATCTTCAAAGGAGACAAATACGGAAATTTATTTGTGTAAATCCAAAACTTGTTTTGTCTGCATTATTAACAAGTCCCATCTCCTATGCCGCACTATCAATAGCTACAAAAGCGTTGATAATAGAACTTTTTGATCTTCTAATGATATTTATATCATCGGCAAAGGCAAGAAGTTGGACAGTTCCTTGCAAAATAGTACCACTTGTGTTTAAGTCAGGGTCTCTAACGGCCTTTTCCAAAGCGATGTTAAATAGTAGGCAAGAAAGAGTCTCCCTGTCGAAGGTCTTTTTCAGTTCCGAATATATATATATATATATTTATGTTTTACTTTTAGATGTTAAATTATATTTATAAGCACATTAAAATTTATATTTTTTGCTATTTAGTATATAAAATTCTATTTTTGAAATTGTTTCGATAGCTGTAACAAATTTCCCAGTTTAATTTTCAATTTAAATTAAATTCTCACATTGCTACTAATTGTAAATTTCAAAAATCAAGGGTAGTTTTTGCAGCAAAAAATACTTTAAATTATTTAATTACTATTTAACCGAACTTCGCATTAAAAAAATTTTTTTTTTGCGTATTTCTGAGCATTTAAATGCAACTTTGACCTAAATATATGATTCTTTTAACTTTCAAAACCAATAAATATTGTTTATATAAATAAAATGCACAAACAAAGCAACAATATATATATATGAAGAAGTGTGTGATATTTATATTTATATATACAATGAATAACAATTATATACATATTTAATCAAATTACCTGTACTTAACTGGATGTTATTATATAAATGAAAAAATAATTTTAAAATTGAAATTTATTACATCAATATTCTAAAAAAAACAATAATAAAGACAATGACTTTATCTCGGTATCAAGAAAGCAGTGATACACAGATATATAAATGTAAATCAAAATCCTATTCCTTGAAGAACGGTTTTTATTGAATATTTTATTTTTCATGTAAAAATTAGTTTTAAAGTTTTGGATGGATCAAAAAAAAAATTTCACATAAAAAACAAATTATTTTAACTTATTGATTGAAATATTATATTACTTTATGTATAAGTTTACGAGAATTCAGAAAATGATCGAAAATAGGAAAAACCTAAGCAGATTTCAAGGAGAGAGCATTATTGAGGCTGCTTATTCTACGTTCTGTGTATTCGGAGATAGGAGTTTTAATGGTTTGCTCACACACAATATTTTTGAAGATTGGTTTTATTTATCTGTTAAGTGCCCACCAATGTTTATTTTGTCACCCTTTTTTTAAAAAATATTATTATAATTTGTGTGTGGTGATAAAATATTAATCTTTCTCTAACCTAATTAAAAATTCTCCAACAATGAATTTTTGAAGTGCATTTTGCTAAAGAGTGAATTTAAATGAAGCGTCAGGTTCGCGTGGGTTACGTTACTCGCGTTTTCTTGGTTTTAGTTAGAAATCCTGCTCGGATCGGTGACTTGCGCTTAGTTTTAAAATGAAAATGAAAAATTTTTTTTTTTGAAAATCAATATTTAATTTAATTATGTCAAATAAACCAAATGAAAGGACGACGAAGTACGGAACAACGCTTCAGGTAGATTTTTAGATATTTAATTAAGCTTGAATCTGAAGTATTTACAACCTATTTAAGCTTCTATATGTGCGTAATGTTTCCTTCTTAGAATGCAATTAGTTTACAAATATGATTGAACATTTTGCAAAAAATATTACTTTTTGAGTACAGACATTTGAATAAATAATTTTATATATGACAATACTAATATCACCTTGTTTTTTATTCCCCGAACTATCCGCACTAATCCCTTATAAACATTACCAAAAAAATTGAAGTTTTCTCTTTCATCGTGTAGTCATTAGCATATGCACAGTTTTTTCTTTAATATTTGTGTTAAGATCAACTGACCTCGAAAACAAATATCTGATGGTTAGGATTGTTTTGTATGAAGATAAAAAAATGTATTGACGATTATACTGATTTTTTTCCCAATTAAATCAATATTTAAACAGTTATATTTCAACGCTTACTCAAAAAAAATTCTTTTCTTTAAATTATTATCGGTAGAGATGCACCATTACAAAAAATACTCAGTATTTTTAAAATTACGGTGTTTTTAGAGCTGTTTCGAATTATTATTGGGTAATGATGGTTACGTTTCCCAGCCACCAGTGTACGAGAGTTAGAAGAAAAACTAGCCATAGTCAAAACAACACAATTTATTTACAATTCTCAATAGCGACGCGAATTCAACAATCCAAATTAAGAAATGCACCAATAGATAAATATGGGAGCAATAGCGAAGTAGACGAGATAATTGGAGATATAACAAATCGGATCACTTACACTTAGCACTTTCAGGCAATATAACTTCTTATATTTGAAGATAATTTCTAAAGTAATCTATACAATCCAAACCGACCGAATCCAACTTAACAAATAATTGACTAAATCGTCAATCTTAATATTAATCAAATTCTACGAAGTGCTCTCGTCTAGGGAGAGCTTTACTTTATCTTACATTAATCCTCACCGCTTCTAACCTCTCTCTCTCGAACCCGAAAGCCAATACTTAAATACATGACATAATTTACATATATCGCTTCTTCTTCTTCTTCGGGAGGAAGTTTTCATTCAAAAAATATTTAAAGAAAGTAATTACCCAAGAGGATTATTAGGAAAAATGCGCGGTTAGACTCGTTCCAACTGTTTGCATAAAATAATTCTAGTTTGTACAACAATATTATAAGTTATAGTAATTTACGATAGTATATATAAATTCACGAAAATCCAGAAAAATGTAAAAACCTCCAGAACAATAACAATTGAGAAGGTCATGTCTAGAATCAGGGCAATTGGGGGCTCAATATTCGAATGCATTGGTAATTTCAGAATATACCTTATCTTACGATCAAAGCACCTGCTAAAACAACACTGGAAGAAGCATCTATAACTGTGGTTCCCAAAATTATTCTGCCCACGGTGCCTTTTCCATACCAAAAACTTGGTCATAAACCCCCATGAGAAATAATTCTTATCTCAAAGTTTAACAGAAAAAATTACTTGTATAAATTTAACTTTGATATTCTACATGGTAAATGTCGAAGTAAAAATAAAGTGTTAATAAAACATTGCGATAACAGAAGGAATATTCCTTCAAAATTATAACTATTGCATTAAATTATAGAAACAGATTTTTTTTCCTCCTCAATGGGATTGTTATCTTCGTATAATGCAAAGAATAAAACTTCTTTCTGTTCAAAATTAAGAAAAAATTGTTGCATTCGCTTCGCACATATCAGGATTATGCGTAAAACAAAACTAAACTGTTGATCAGATGTACGACTCTTTTAAATTGCCATATTTTAGACTAGTTATTGCGCGTAGCTGAGAGATTCAGTTCCGATTTAAAACCTGCACAGACGGCCAAACCCGCAATCGGTCCAACTTTAACCGTGCGAAACTTGCACCCATATCTAAAAACATTTTATTCTAAAATTTCCCCCCACAGGGTTAAAATGAATCTAACTTGGCAAAACCGTCTTGCTCACCTCTGATACGCAGATAAGAGTCCTGGCCTATCTCCTCAGTGTAGGAGATCCAAGGCTCTTCCGACGGCCTTGGTGAGCCTTAGAAGTGGTCACCTGCGTGGTTTGACCTTTATACAGGAAGTAAAGTCTTTCTATACCTGTCTCTGCTTCTCCTGCTCATCTTCTGGACTGCTGGGGCATTTTCCAGGGACAGTTGTTTGGTGAGCAGGATATGGTTTGAGACATTCTTTTGGGAGACGTCAATTGACTTGGTGTAGGTTTTCATGCTCCGAAGGTATTTGAAACAACAACAACATTCTAAAATTTTTAATTTTTATTCTAAATTTTTAACACGTAAAAAGTATATTACTAGTTTATTTTAACTTTCATAATAACGGAAATGAGTTACAAATATTTTACTGTATAATAAGTCTTTCGCTTACTCCCAAACGCTGTCCACGCATCTCAAATTAATTTTAATTTTCTGCGGACCTTTTCATTAGTCACAAGGACCTTGGGGTCCGTAGGGAACCCATTTGGGAACTTATGATCTATAGACATCGGGGAAGAATCTTTACCTGCTCTTCGAACATCATCCACAGGTGAAACAGAGGAGTGATCTACAATCTAGAAAGTTTCCAGCAGCAGTTCCTTCTAAAACTGTATTGAAGTACTCCTCAGAACTAGTAGTAACACACGAAACCCGGAGCGGTCGTGCGGGCATAGAGTCACCCCAGGCTCTCGAAATCGTTAATTCTGGGAAAACTGTTTATTTGTTACCAATGACCTTGACAATATCCTCTTATATGACAGTCTTCATGGGAACTAAAATGTATTTGTCACATATCTCCCTCTTTTTTTGGAAGTGGTAAACCTTTTTCTACAATCTTAAGGTACTTGCTTTGACTGAGTTCCCCGTGTGACCACTTTTATTCCCAAATATTTCTATGAACAGGCTACATTTTCCCCCCGTGAGCAACTTAATGGTTTTGATTGTTGTGTTGTACGACTTATTACGGTTTATAAATGCAAATGAGCAGAATACAAAAAAAGATATGGGCATCTGGGATCTCTATTGAAGGAAGTTGAAACTGATCAAGCAAGGGAAGAACCTGCAGAAATAATGCGTATTAATCATGATAGAGAAAGTAAACTTAAGAAAAATGATGAAAATAAAACTTTTGAGGTAAGGAAAATTTTCAAATGCTACCTAAGCAAGAAAACGTTCAACATGCTATTTGTCGATCACTAAAAAACAATAAAACTACGATAACTTAAACAAAATAGGACAGTTTTGCCTGCAAATAACATTCCTGTAATGTTAGCAAAAAGTGTCGGTGATTGTGACCTTTATTAAAGTCACGCACATTTGAAACTTCTTGGTTCAGTTAGATTGATATTTTTTCTCAAATTATCAAAAGAAAAATTGAAAATCCTTGAAAGTAGGTAAGTATACTTTTTTTCCTGTGATTTTACTGTGCACGATAAAAATAATTATAAAAAAAATATATTGGGGTGACTCAGTTACCCCGCGCGACCATTCACGTTAGTATCGAGTGCGCGCCTGTGCTCCCACGTTAACGAAAAATATCACCTTAGTCATAGAGGTGAAAAAAACCCACTTCAAAAGGCGTTGCTACAAGTGCTGCTTTTAAATTCTGAAGAATACATTGAAGTGCAAATTGAAAAAGTCAGGAAGAAAAAAATGAATAATGACGGAGTTGAAGACTCCAAAAATCCCTTTCAAGAGAAGAATTGCGACCTACTCTTCTAGGTCAGAAGACGATGCTTTCATCCAGGTTAGCAGTGATGACAACGAAAAAGAAGAATGCTGATACGAGAATGTTTATGTGAACAGTGGGGAAACTATAGAAGTACCAAAAAGAAAGAGAGAGAGAGCTCCCAGAAATGATTGGCTTGAATGTGCCTTTGTAGAAAATTCGAAAACAAGTGTGACTTATATGGGAAAATTCGAAAATGGAAAAATGAACTAAAAAACAAGAATCTTATTTTTAAATTTTTAAGACGTGCATTAAAAATGACGTTTGTTTGCGTTCAAATGACCTTTTACGAGAAAAAAAAAATCTGAAAAGATTTATTTTATTGTACTTTATTGGATACTAGTACATAGATTAAAGCTGTTTTCGGAAAATTTGATGCTAATATGTAATGATACCTGGTCCATCTCACCCAGATTCTCTGGGTCAGATGACCAGTAGATTTTTTTTCACTTCAAATGATCTTTTAATTTTGGAGAATACATAAAAGCCCAAAGTTAAAGTGCTCACATACATAAAAGTGCTCAAGTACACTATTTACAAAGGGTTTTTTATGCATATCGAAATATCTATGGTGTTAGACCGCTGTGTGACTTTATTATTATTATTATTGTCCAATAATTATTTGAAAAAAAGGGGATCCATTTTCCCCCAACAAATTTTCCCTATATATATTAGGTCCAGGGATGTAGCTACCACCATATCACAAATACGGAACCCCCAAAATCTATAAGCAAAAAATTGCAAAATGTAAATGGGCCCAAATAAAGGATTCCAAGGAATTTTGATACAGGGCTCACTCAGGACTTGCTATACCAATGATTAGGTGTAACAGAAAGTTCTGTTCTTTTTGGTTACAATACATTTCAAGTTCGGAAAGGCTTGATTTAGCTCAACAAATCACTTCGGGCCATATTCGGAAACAAGGATTGGTATGGAAATATTCGAGATAGGTGCCACATAAGTTAAGTGAGAGAAATTTAACAAGCACATCTCTACTTGCATGGAACAAAATAGAACCCTTCTTGGGCCGGATGATAACTGGATGAAAAGTGGATTACGTATGAAAACGCTGTAAAGAAAGAGAACTTATTGTGAACTTGGAAAACCTGTCCCCTTCGACTCTAAGTCGAAAGTGAGTCTGAGTAAAAGAATGATTTATATATGGTGGGACATTCGAGAATCAATACATTTTGAGCTGTTGAAGCCAAAAGAAAAGCTAAATTCAGAGAGCTACTATCAGCAATATGTAAAAGCAGATCTCCTAGAAAAGATGCCGTCGATGCTCACTAGAAAGGACATCATACTGCTTCAAGGTAGTGCCAGGTCACACGCAGATTTAAAGTCGCAGCTCTAAACTGGAAAATTCTATCGCATCCATTATACTCCTTGGACCTAGCACCCTCCGATTATTACTTGCTCTTCTATCGTTAAAAATTTTTTTCTGGGCAAAAATTTCATAAGCGAAGAAGATATCAGTCAAGTTTGGTTCAATTTTTCACCTCTAGTGCTAAGACACTTTTTTTAAAAATGGGTTGTACAAACTGCCATCACGCTAACAAGAAGTTAGTGCCAATTTTTTTAAGCTCATTTTGGGCCCTAGGCAAATAAGATCTACAGGCCCCTTGGCACTGGCAAAACGAAATTTATAACCAGAAAATCTGGTTAAGTCCAGCTTATCTGGGATCTTTCGGGCCCTTGGGCTCCCGCCCCAAGCGCCCAGCGGATAAATAGACGCAGCAAACAGTCATAAAAATGATGGTAGTTATGTTAATTTATAAAATTTATTCAAAATATGAAAATATTGTTTTATTTTAAAAACGAATACAATTTTCCGGTAGACCTAATATTATACATATAAAGATAAAAAAAAAAAAAAAAATGCTGAAATTCTTCATAATCTAATTCCGATGGTTAGGTGTGATTATTTCTTCTTTTAGAGTGCTGATGTTTTTATTTTGTCGGAGGACGTGACAAACACACATGTGGACTAATAAGAGATGCTCATTAAAAATGTATTTAGTACTTTCTACTTCCATCTGCCGGTTATTCTGAATTCGCGAACTTTATGTTAATATATTATGAAATCTCTACTTTCCATTTCAATTCTAGACTGTTGCATGCATTTTAATGAATACAGTGCATCCATAAGAGCAAAAAATGAAAGTTTTTGAAAGAAAATTAAATTGTTCTGTAGATGTCTAAAAATACTTTTACATTTAATGATTCGTTTGTGAGGAGGGAAAGGAAGTATTTTCAAGAATCGGGAGGGGGTAATATTCCACAGAAACCTTTTTTTGTTATATACATATATATTTAAAAAGGTATTTTTTATTTTTCTCTTTCTCATAAATAAACGTTTGCGGAGTCGTGGGTTCGGTATCTAACGCTACTGAAGACTGATGTAAAAAGGTCGATAAACGTTAAATCTGTTCAGGTTTAAAGTCTTCCTTTTGGGGTGGCGTGAAAATCTGGATTCAAAATTACGAGATCCGTTTGACATGTTGCGTCACAGTACGAAGTAAATTAAAATTAAATCTCAAATAATACCTATCATTATACAATTGAAGGAGAAAGTAAAAATTCCTTGGGGTTGCAAATTCAGAATTGTATTCTAGATGAGAATCACGAGTCTTCACGAAGTATGGTAGCTAGGAGACAGAGGTTCTAGCTCAGGTGTCCGTTAAGGTCATTTGACCACAGTTCGAAATTCTCGTGTAGTTCTGGATTGATATGAATTCAAACCAAGAACAATTTATTTTCTCCGCTATTGGTTTAAAAATTAAATAATGTTTGTATATACTATGTTAATCTATTACTTTTCTCAAAACTTCTCAACGCTATGCATTGTGTTAAATCCAATACAATTATTTCTTTATCTCAGTACAACCAAAGCAAGCACAGTCCGTCACTTTCGACAAAACCCAGAATACTATCTTTTTCTTGATACATTAAAAACAGGCCCTGTCAAAACAAAGAACTATAGAAAGAACAAAGAAACTATATTTCCTTTTCACAAAATACAGTCTCCCGCTTCGTGCTAAAAAAAAAAGCAAGGGACACACTTTTCTATCACAGTCCCGTTCAAAGACCAACCATCTTTACTCTCCAAAATAGCAACCTTCCCCGCAGGTGCGAGGAACAGCGCCAAACACTCATTAATCTACCGCCAACAGTGACCAGACGTTACAATGTATTTCCCCAGAATTTTATTTCAGATTTTAATAGTGAACACTTTAGAAACAGAAAAAAAAGAGGAAAGAATCTGTTTTGTTTAACTAAAATGAACAAATAAACCAAAAATTGACAGTCGAGACGTAAGAAAATAAAAATAAAGTTGATATCTCACTAGTGAATGAAAAGGAAAACAATTAGATTACTCACATCTCTTTATTTTATTTGTTAAATGCTTAATTTTGCCAGATTTTTTACTCAAGTGATATTTAATAAAACCTGTGAGAGTTTTTCAAATATTTTAGAGACACATTAAGATATTTACTAAATAATTCGTGACTCAAATTTCTTAAATTTTTTGCTCAGAGCAACAAACTTCTCGTGAAAACTTTGATGTTGAAGTACCAAAGTAAAAGTTGGGTAATAAAATCTATTCAAATAAAAAATTAAACATATAGAGATATATTTTTATGTCTGCATTCACAAAAATATTTTGATATCAATTATTCAAACCATTAAAATATTACTTTACAAATTTGCTTTTACATTTTACAACTTGTCCCAAATAAATTACTACAGCAGTTTTTAAACTTTTGATCATCGCAACCCCCAAGATTTAGAACTCTCAACACATGGCTCTGAATGATTTAAAACCTCAATAATCCTAAGACTGCCTCTGCTACTTTAAACATTTTTAACACTTCTTTTTTTCTTTTACGAAAACAGTAAACATCTAATTAAAATATTACAAACAAGGACGTCTTAAGGCATGGGCCAACTGGGCCCGGGCCTCGGTCACAATGAGGGCCTCGTCTCGTTCTCGACTCAGCCTTAAGGAGATGATAATTCGAATAATTTCAAAGGTCAATGCTATTTCCGGTTGTATTCTCCGAAAAACTGGGAAATTCGGATATGTCAACTGGTCACATGTGAGGACCCTCGCCAACGCACAGGCCTAGACCTACCACCACACACCATCATTACTCATTCAATCAATAAGTGACAGTCAGTTAAGCTGGTATGTGCGATTGTAAATCAAGCACATTTATTTGTTTCAGGTTAAAGTTTGTGCGAGTATTTGACAAGGTATGCTATGTACTGTTCCCTTTTAAGAGTTATAGGGATCTACTCTTAGAGGGATTGAGTAGTACCCTAGTTTTGAGTAGGGGCCCAGGGTCTACTTTTGAGTAAGAGCATTGGGCCTACTTTTATGAAGGGGCCCAGGTTCTCAAGAAGTCTTAAGACGTCCCTGATTACAAACACTAAATTAATACTAACTGTATTAATATTCTTGATCACAATACATGTTCTGGTAGAGTTTTTCATTGAGGTTAATTCAGTTACCTTGTCTAGGATGGCACATGTTTCAATTTTTTTTTACAAAGCCTTTCAGAGTCTGTATAAAAGAGGGAAATCTTTACATTAAATGGTCCCTTGCGGAAACCCCAAGAAAGAAGCTGGGGGCCCAACGAAAGTCAACGGACCACAGTTTAAGAAATATTGAATTATTACATAATTCATCTATTTAGAACAGTGCTTCTCAAAGTTTCAATGTTTGCGACTCAACATTCAATCATAATTCACATCGTGCCCCCCCCCTCCATACAATAACAATGTATATTTAATTCAATAATAAACCTTGACACTAAAGCTACAATACGACTGTCTCTGTCTTTTCAACAGGGCCGGAAAGACTTCCCAGAGTGTCATAGGTGCGAGGCTGATCAGGCCTCTCCCAGTCATATTCTGAATTGTTTGAGTTTTCCGTATGAAGAGGTTCTAAGAAATCCTATCTTATTTCTGGATTTTTTGGTTTTATGGAGATGGTGTAGCTCAGCTACACCATCTGGGATAAGAAACAACAACGACTTTAACCTCTTAAGTGCCCTCGGAGTATATAAATGTTTCGCTCAGACAAAGCGTTAATTGCCCGGGACGTATATATACGTCCTTCCGAAGTACGATATTTTCTGTACACTGCTATCCATAAAATTATTCCGAAGACTTTGGAAGGCAATAAAAGGATATTTACAGTGTTTGCGAACGATTTACTCATTTCCGAAGGATTTGCTTATTTATTCCTTTTCTCTTCCCTCCCCCCAATACATCACATACTTGCGCCTACGTTACGTGGGAAACGGGGGCATTGGGGAGAGAATAGCGTAACTTCAATTCAGCAGTTAAGGTAATAATTGTAAACCGCACAAATTATCAAGATAAGAGTTAATTTCTGTACATAATTTTATTAATGACAAGCCCATGGGGGGGGGGGTTCAGTGGTAATTATTAATGCTGTTCTTAATTTAGTATTGTTAAATTAACTATAAAATACATTGTGCAGTACTGATACGTTTTTAAGTGTATTATATCAGTGCAAATGTGTATTTTATTTTTTATTATGCCAGAATGTATTTTGTTTGTTTATTCAGTAATTTAATAATTTTTTTTAAAGTAATTTTTTGTTTTCGACTTTTTAATATGTTTGAGCCCCCCTCGTAGAGTTATCACGTCTCCCTGGGGGGGGGGGGCGTGCCTCACAGTATGAGAAACGCTGATCTGGAATATTTACATTTCAAATCCCAACATTAAAAGATAAAAAACAAAAATATTTTACCCCTCACCTAAAGTTATTTTCAAATTGGCAACCGCAATTCACGGAAACGCTCATCTTTAATCTGTTTATACATGTTGTAAATCCGGCAAACTTTTAACACAAAAAATAAGATCGGAATTTAAGGATGAGTGTTATACGCCGGGTATAAAAACGATAGCTTTAAAAATAACAAAAGAGATTAGTATGAAATTTTTTTACTTCTACACATATCTAAAACGATTTGCTTAAAAAAAATGACATACATTATGAACTAAAAGTGCTATAGTTCTAGAAGTATACTATTTTTTTCAAAAATCCGGGATAATACTTCGAAAAAATGACTTTAAAACATAAGAGCAGCATTGTCTACTAACATTTCAGATTTCTTCGTTAAAAAGAGGGTGCGCGTTATACGCAGTATATTTTACGGTATTTTAGATTTCACAAAATCTCAACCCTTTACAAGTGTTAATACTGTATAACTAAATTAAAAAAATAATCACCACTTTTTGAATTAAAAAAAAAGAACAGAAAAGGAATAATACAGAAAAGTAATAATAATAATATTATTCTAGTAACAGAAAAGTAATAATAATAATATTATTCTAGGAATTATACTTAACTTTGTAGAGACGAAACCATTTGTTTAAAAAATTCTAATTTCAGTTCTACTGAAAAGTGATGACTCATTCAGAGAGAGTCCCCCAAGGACTTATCCCTCTAATCAATACCAAATAGTGAAGCAGACTATAGCGTGCTAAAATTTGTAATACAATATATCAAATGCAATGCAGAGATTTGAAAATTCTTCATAGCTTGGTAAAAGCTAACGGGCACAAACGTTATTTAATATTTTATTATTAATATATTATTTTATAATGTTTTACAAAAAAGATGGACAAATAGTGAAGATTTTTTTTCTTTTAGCGGCCCTCCAAGACAGTCAGAAAACCAAGTACACACAAAAAAAATTCCTCTAAATTTGGATCCTCACATGTTTCCTGGAAAAGTTATTCTTGAATGAAGATCAGCAAGAGTAAATAGAGATGCAAGATGGCTGACATTAACTTGAAGGTTGTATAATGAGAACTTAGACAAGAAATTTCACTTCTGTTTCAAAAAAAAAAATAAAAAATGTGTAGTAAAAAGAGAGTGATAGTGCATTTGTCTCTCATTAAATTAATTCTAAAATTAAATGTGCTTGCAGATACAGATATAAAATCAGAATAATAAATAAATTGAATAAAACTGCTACTATATTATGTTTAACGTATATTCAAAAATTTTAATGGTACAATTTAAACTTTTTCTGAGGTGAAAAGTTAACGAATGAATGCAATCATTTAAAAAAGGTGGGGTCCTCCGTTTTCCTCCGCTTCCCCAATGTGGCCGGCGAGTCAAAACAATTGCCCCCCCCCCCTCCCATTTTTTAGCAATCGAATGTTTTTCTTCCATACAATGTCATTGTTTCTTATAAGGTTGTCTATTTCTGGGTGGAGGGTCAACAAAATATTGCATTTGATGATAGAGACTTGATTTTTCCACTGTCCAGAAAAGTGTAAGAGTAAAATATTTTCTGAAAGCCGTTTATATATATTTTCATTTGATTTCGAGAGAAGGTGTGATTTTTTCCCCACTAAATAAACAGTACACGCAATTTTCACATTTCCTCATTTTGAATTCAAAAAACTCGCTACACAAAGACGTGTTCCGAAAAAGAAATCACCTGCCACAATGTTGTGACGGAAATGTATTCGTGCAGTAGACAAAACACTTGGATAGATACACATTTGTTGACATCATAATTCAAATTTTTTTTGGGAATTAAACAGACAAAACCAATTTCTCAGATCAGCAGTTCAGGTCAATTTAGACAAACTATAGCGGAAAATCTCGAGACCTACTTGCTTATCGCCTGAAGCCATTAAATCGAACAAAAATTTGTGTAGTTCATCTTCCGCACGGAACCGCAGAATGTATTTCAAACCGGATTCTGGAAGTGATTACTGACTTACTTCCCTATATTTCTGATTTTCATTCACGTTAAGAGGTTTAAACTTAGAAAGTATATTTTCTTTCTTCTTTTTTTTTTATGTGCGCCGAAGCATGAATTCGAATGTGCTGAAAGAAGATGGCATCGCGGGATGTAAATCAGTTACAAAGGAGTCTTGGGGAACGGAAGAGATGGAATACATCTTAGAAAAATTCGAATGCGTGACTTCATTAAGCTTGTTTTCTTCAAAATGTTTCTTTCGTATTAGTTTTTTAATGTAAACTATTTTTTAAAAAAAAATGTTTTGAAGTACATTTAACACAGTAAGAAATATTTTTAGAATTTAAAAATGGGAAACAATACTACTACTTTTGAGTTTTAAAAAAATAGCTCTAGAGCAGGTGTGGACAAATAGCTGTCCACGGGTCCCATGTGGCTCGAAAAGAGACAGCCAAAAAACCAAATAGACAAAAAAAGTTCTCTATATTTGAGTCAACATATATTTGTGAGCAGAGCTTTTTTTTGTATGAAGATCAACAAGAATAAACATAGTGCGAATCTGTGATGAGAAATTAGACAAGCGATCTAACTCCTTATTTCAAAGAAATTGTAGTAGAGTACAATGTCTGATAAAACTGATTCTAAAATTAAATGTAATTGTGTGCAGATGTAAATAGGCAACTAGAGCAATAAATAAATTGAATAAAAAGACTACTATTTTCTTTAACTTGTATTTATTGATTTTTACAAGCTTTTATTTAACTTACAATGTATGTATGTATGTATGTATGTAATTTGTTCGGGTGGAATCTTGCAACTCAATTTTGAAGCTGATATCTTCATCCTATTGAGCTGAAATTTTGTATACAGGTTTAGTTTGGATGACAATGCATGTTTTGACCATTTATATTCCGATATTGCAATTAATTAAGAATATATTAATTAAAAACCATTAACATTATTACAACAATGCAGACCAACTTTGATATGTCTGTATTGTTGTAATAATGTTACTCTGTTACAACAAGGACAAAAGTTGGCGTCGAAAATCGGTTTTCAGCCAAACTGGAATTTCATAATGTTGCGCTATTGACAGTAATAATTATTTGTTTAAAAATAATTACGTTTCTACAACGTAAAAATAATCTAATTTTTACAACGTATGCAATTTTTTTACAAATTTCTATCTATTTTCTTGGATTTAAATTCAAAACAAAAAAGTAGAGCTATTTTTCAAGTAGATTGTGGTACATTGTATTCCTTTCTCAACGCTGCCAAGTTAAACTGAGATGGAGTATTGTAGAAATTCTTTAAAAAAATTATCTAACTTTTTAATCTATGAAACCCAGAAAAAAAAATAATTACAGAATCGGAAAAATCATTTATTTCGTTCCGATACGGTATAATCTTTTTTATAAAATAATAATATTTGTATTTATTGCGATTTTTTTAAATGAGTCACAATCGATGCGTTTTTATGAAAATGTCTAAATTATTGCGCATGAATTTTTTTTTGTTTAAATAAATCGACATTCCGTACTAAAACAGCCTATGCGTTGCTCTTTTAGAATCAATCATTTGAAAAATAAAATGCCGAAAACTTTTTTTTTACGATTTTTCAAAAAATACTCAAAATTTTAACAACATTAATAACTTCGTCATTTATGAAGATAATCTCATAAAACTTTTTTTTCGTGTGCAGAAAAATATTACCCAAGATCTGTACGAAGAGTGAAAAAATTGCTTAAAAATTACGGATTTAAAAAAAAATTGTGTTTTACGTCTAGTACACTTTTTGCGAGAATTCATTTAGCTAGACTGTTCGAAAATAACCGGCAAACGACCTAGCAACAAAGATGCGTTAAATGAGATGAACAGACAGAGAAACCTGTCCAGTGATAACTAAAAAGTAAAAAATAAATTAGAAGTAAAAAAACCTTTTTAAAAACAAGCTTTTATTTAAATGCGCTAAAAAGAATAAAATAAACTTTTTCTGTAAAACTTTTTTTACTATCAACTGATAACGTCATTACACAATTTATATGATATAAAAGCTTGTAGCGAGATTTACCTCTGCAGATAAACAAGTAAATTGATCTGATTGATTTTAATTTGTAAAATTTTCAAACTAAGTAAATAAGAGTACTTTAATCTCGCGACAAGCTTTTATATCATATAAATTGTGTAATGACGTTATCAGTTGATAGTAAAAAAAGTTTTACAGAAAAAGTTTATTTTATTCTTTTTAGCGCATTTAAATAAAAGCTTGTTTTTAAAAAGGTTTTTTTACTTCTAATTTATATGGTACAATTTATACTTTTTCTGAGATACAAATTTAGCCAACGAATGCAATCCTTTAAAAAAGGGGCAACTCTGCGATATCCTCCGCTTCTACAATGTGGTTCTCGAGCCAAAACAATTGCCCACCCCTGCTCTAGAACTATTTTCTTTATTTTAAGATTTGTTACGGGTTTTATTCGGGCTTCCACTAATCTTCTTGGGGAAAATACTCTTTTTAACTGTGAGTTTAGTTGAAAACCGTTTTCCGTAGAGAGAACTGGATTTTATGTAAATGCAAGCCTATATTTAAGTGTTAGTCGTGGAGTAGGCGGGGATGCTTGAAAATTGATTCTATGAAGAAAGCATAGAGACCGGTGGTCGCACTTTATATTATTGATTCCAGAAGGAAGGGTTAAGAGAAAGGGAAGTCGTCCACCTCACGGCTGGCAACTAAGAAAGTGTAGCAGCAAGAGCGTTTAGGAGAACAGATAAGTCATTATATTTATATAGTAAGATTAATAAGTTTGATTGCACCTCAGGTTTATATTAGATCGCATTTTCAGTAATTCTCATAAAGTCTAATAAGTGTTAAAGGCTAAATAAAAGTGTTTAACTTAAGAAATGTCTGTTTCTTACTCGAACTCTCTCACACCCGCGATCGAAGGATCGCAACAAGCTTTATTTTCATATTATATAACATTTATTTCTCAAAAAAACTTACATCAATCGGGAATAAGATACAATATGACTATCAATATTAATTTTAAAATACTTGCGTTCCCTCACAATGAATAGTTTTCAAAATTGTTTAAAATATTTAATTCGCACAGATATTTTTGAATACCAGAAATGCAACTGAAATCTATGCACTTCATAGGTATTTACGGAAATATTAAAATAAATAAAAATCACTGTTTGTTTAAAAGTATTTGAAAACGAACACACATTCATTATTATTATTATTATTATTTTTCGCTTAGGAGCAATTTTTCATTTCTATCTTTCAATAGCAAATTCTTTCTTGCAGGGATGAAATACTTTTTTTAACCCATAAAATGAGTTGACTGAACGTGGTTGTAATACCCTGTCTACCCTGTGACCCGGCTGAAGGTGTGGCAGGAAGTGAAGGACGACTTGACATGATAATTTCTAATTATTTATTCAGCACTCTAATTAACTCAAAACCAAATCAACTAATCAGATTAAATAAGATGTTTCCAATTAGCGAGTAGAGGTTAAGTGACGAGAGGCGCGTGTTCGGCGAATACTTCTAACAAATTGATTCACTTTTTATTAATCAATATTCTACTTTAATATTTGATTTAAACTGTGGTTATAAGACTAATTTTCATTAAATTCTCTTTATTAATTTAAATATCAAAACGCACTATAAATATGACTAATACCTGAATTGTGTAGATAGTCTTCTTATCTTCTGCTTCGTAGTGTTTCAATCTAATGGTAACCTTTATTAAATAGAAATTTTACACTATATAACTATCTATCTCTATATAATTATAACTGTCTATCTCTCTTTTATCACACTGATTTACTAGCTCTCTTCCATCTATCTCTCCAACTTGTATCTCTCACTCTATCTAACTTTATCTAAATCCTAGCAAGCAAACCTGAAGTATATATAATAAACTTAATCTGCATATCACGGTTTCTTCCTCAGAAAAGGGTTGTTGATTTTCATAGCCCAAAGATTTCTCAAGAGGGTTGATGGAAGGACGCGTATAGATCCGTCATATGGTCACAATTTTATGAGCATGGAAATTACGAGAAAGTTTAGCTGTTATTGAGCTAATTAAAAACCGAATATTTTTTAATGCATGTCTCCTACAAAAGAGATTTTTTTTAATCGTTTTATGGAATGTAATATGATTTTTGTGGATTTTATCATGAAAAAAAAATCAGATTCGACCAATGCATTACAGGTCATTAAAATTACTACACCAGGAATGAAAACAAATAGTATTGTTACGAATTTTATATAAAATAGTGTAAATTATCTATATTTGGATTTGTCATGCTTTTATATTACTCTATACTATACTTATTATATGTTAAATTTGTAATATTCGCAAGCAACGCCGTCACTTACGTTATAATGGTGATTCAATTGGAACTTGGCGAAATATTGGCGAGGGAGAAATGTTTGCATCATTTCTGGAGACCAAATTGGCGACATTGGCAACCACGTTGGCGAGTTCGGGACTCTCTGGATTCTTCTAGAAATTAATGGAGAAATCCACAAATTTCACGATCCATGATGCGAGAGCATCTTTCTCCAAGTTTCCACCACGGCTATAAATAGAGCCAAACTCGCCGTAACAGTCAGTCTAGTTTTAACTAGCGATTAGTAAACTTGCCTTGACTGTGATTAGCTTGGCTGTGCTTGTGAATAAGCTTATATATACGCGTATTTTAGATACTGATAATTGTGTCTAAGTGCTGTTGAAGGTGTGAAATCCTTCTGATATTTACTGTTGAATCCTGTGTTTCTAGGATTGATATTCGACAGTAAATTATCATCGCTCTTAAAGAACTGTCTTGCTGTTTATGACTGATTTGCATAAAATCTTCGAACATCGACCATCGTAACAGTATATTCTTATTAATTATACATATATAATATAATGGAAGGACAACATGATTAAATTTACAAATGTCTTTGGGGCGCACTACAGTCAGAATTCAGTACCTAGTGCTACTTCCATTGCAACAATAACAGCGAGAATAGGAGTTAGTAACCTATGACAAGTGTGCCACATATGGAACGCGGTACAATTCTCAGTGGCACTTGGCACTACTCTGTAAATTTGCCAATATTTGAGTGGATGGAAGTTGATGAATTTGTAATGGACATTTGACAATATCATCCTCAAAATAATGGACATTTATCGAATTATAAAAAAATCTGAAAGATAACTCTAAAGAAAAATGTAGTTGCCTTTGCAGGTGAGATTTAATTGTTTGAAGAGAGAAAATTACATGTACTCTCTGCTTTCCGCTTTTAATTCTATATATCTAAGTAAAAATTCTTTCCTCATATGAAAAATATTTCTAGTTCAAAAAGAAATTATTTTACAACTGATTGCTCGGAATCGTGTCAAATTGAAAGTCACACATTATACAACTGATTTTGTGATATGAAAGTAGAGCGGTGCAAGCATTAGGTTCAAATTAAAAGCTTCATTTATTTTGTTATTTAGCTCTAAGGAATTAAAATACTTATATTTCATGTTGTCTCTTTCTAATTTTAAAAAAATATGTTTAAAAATACATAATATATGTATAATTTAAATTTCTTTCATTTTGGTTGAAGAAATAGTTAATAATTTATACAGTTTATTTTTACGTTAAGAAATATTTTTAAATATTACAAGATTAATATATAATAAAACTGTAAATCTATATTATTGACCTGTATTCTATAACTCGGCATGCATTATCGCGGGAATCGAATTGCTTAAAAATGTCATACTGTGGGCACGTTGAATCATATTGATAGATTGGCTTGGCACGCCACAGTTAAAAGTTGTCGACCCTTGAGCTATAGAATCTAGCAGAGAAATGGGTAAAACTCATAACAAACAGGTACATCCTATAGATACAGCTTCATTTTTAAACCAGAATTCTTTCAAGGTAAAGGTTTTCTAATGATTGCATGGTGATTATGCTCACTAAGGCAACATTTGAAGATTCTCTGCATCGAGAAAGCTCAGGGCAGCGCATACAACATGAAATATTGCATTGTTTTATCGAAATACAGCGTTATGAAGACATCGAACAGTCTCTAATCTGAATATACAAGAAATGTAAGGACAGCTCTGCAAAAGAAAAAGAAATGATTGGAGTATACCCAAATGTACCCCATTTTATCACTTTAGGTGTTCTGTATGACAATGAGGTATACAAGCTGCAAAAAAATTGTTTCTCTTGAAATCTCTACACAAGGATACATCTATCGTGATGTACGTAGAATCTAGATCCAACTGAAAAGATAACATGACGTAGATCCTGTATCCATGATCACCGTAAAACTCAACAATGTAGACGCATTTTTTTCTGTTGCAACAATAAAGGGAAGCCGCATCAAGGATCGTCGGGCAAACAGTCCGTGGTACTTTGAATATTGCCGCATTACCTATGTGGGTACATGAGATATGGACTTTCCATTTGCCAAGATATATGTCCTTTTGTCGTTAATGGCTGAAGGACATTGATACCTTGCAAGATGGCCTTATATGGCCTTTCTGAACCAATTAATTTCATATTCGCAGGACAATCAAGGGATCATGATCAATGCGAGAAGCAAAATTGTGGGATGATAAATGACAGTCAGGATAAGCCACAATCCTGCTACACTCAAACATTGATTAATGCTTACAGAAAAGGTCATCTTTCTCATACTAGACATAAAGCGACCTTTTCAAAATTCGATTTACGAATCAGAAATCTGCAGTACAACAATACTTTTTATACAGATTGTAGACGGCGTCACTTCTATCCACATTATTCAAATGCACTGAAATGTTAAAATTTTCATATTCCAACATGTTGTACTTTTCATGCAAACTTGGCATTTATTGTGTGGAGTCTTGATGGTGTAGCAACTTTAATGGTCAGCAATGAAATTTTTAAAAATATCATGTATTTATGAAAGTGGCAGTAATACAAGTTGTGATGAAGAGAGACCAACCGAACGCGCAGCTGTCACATATTTGTCATTGCTACACATTTTTTACATTTTCGTCTCCCTCGTCGTTTCTTACTAGAGGTTAAATCAAAACTGAAATATACAAGGTGATTGTAAAGTCTACTTTCAAAACGCTGTAAAAAAGAACTATTGCTCAGAATGATTTCAAACTTGAACTGAATATACTTGAAGAAAGGGGAAAAGGTACGGCAGAAGAAAAACAAATTCAGTGGTGTTTTCATAATTGATTTTATACAGTTTTAGGTCGAAGGACAATTAAAAACCGATTTTTCCATCCAGTGGGGTACGACCTTACTGTGGTGGATGGACTTTTCATTAATAGTGCAAAAATTATTGAATGACTTGGACGTCATTTTTCCCCGTCAAAAACTAAAATAGTTATGCAAATTGAACAGCAAAATTTGTTTGATGTGCTACTCATGCCAAAGTCGTCTTAATTCGATTCAACATGTAGTCAAATCGACTTTCGTTATTACGCACTTAGGAACTTTTTAATACGCCATACTGTTTTCCTCTTTTTCATGTATATTCAGTTCAAATTTGAAGTCATACTCACCAGTAGTTCCTTTTAACACCCTTTAATAAGCTTTAACACCCTTTAATAAGCTTTACTTGTATGTAACAGAATCTTTGAACTCAATTTTTACCCACTTCAAAAGGTCAGATTAATTCGAAATTTTGCTCATTTGTCCAGGACCGCTGACAATACAATAATTTAAAAATTTTGTTCAATTGTCCTGATCAGGATCATCAGGATTAACGATTTCCAATTTTCAGATCTCATCCCGCATCTGGCGACTCATTTCAGATCCCATTTCCAGATTTGGCAACTAATTCCAGATTTGGCGACTAAAAGATTAAGTTACAATTTAGTTCGATAAACCATAAAAGGGTGTTTCTTAGTTTTTTTTAAACTATAATTTATTATTTACAGTATTTCGAAAGTTGAACTTTAATTATAATCATTTTGTATTACGTATTACCAAAACGTATTATTTATTGTTATCAATAAAATCATTCCTACATCTCTTTTTCAATTCCTACTATTAGCTCACTCTCTCTATATATTTATATATTTATCTGTTCAAATTTTCAATCGTTAATAAAATACTTTCTATTCATCCAATCAAGTTTAAATATTTTTTTTAAACTTGTACTGGAAGACGCTTGATGTTAAAACAGTTTTTTTCAAATAATAATTAATTACCGGTTTTCGATGCCAACTTAAATTCGTCTCCATTGTTGTAACAACGTAACTGTTAAAACAATGACAAAAGTTGGCTTCGAAAATCGGTTTTTTCAGCCAAACTGAGTGTACATTGTTACAACAATGCACACACACACACACACACACACACACACACACACACACACACACACACACACACACACACACACACACACACACACACACACACACACACACACACACACACACACACACACACACACACAAATCATGCTTTTTTTCAATTCCTTCTATTTTAATTCACTCTCTCCCTATATATATATATCTTGTTCAAATTTTCAATCGTTAATAAAATACTTTCTATTGATCCACTCAAAGTAGGAATTGACTTAAAATTTTATTTATATTACTTGTTTGCTTCTAACAATGAAAGATTTTTAATATTAATGAAATGACAACACACACACTGCTTGTTAATAAAAACACCGATCATCAATTCATATGTATACGTTTCGTTTTTTTTATGTTTTAACTAGAGGAGGAAATTGATATCATTAAACAACCAAAATACTTCTCACAAATACTTATACCGCGTCAGGTGAACAGGAATTCCGTTCATAGAGAAAAACATACCTCAGAGAACCAATCTAATTTAAAAAATATTTCTGGAATCTTTAGATGAGGTTGTGGCTAATTTTTGCTTCAAGAAATGGGACATCTGACAAGGGTCATAACCGATAATTCTTGTTGGGTGAAAGATAGACATCGTATAAGCGGGGAAAGTCATTTCCCCATCCTTCTTACGTCTCTTTTCTAAATTGCGCGATCGTTTTATTTATTTCGTTGTTTTTGTAAGTATTTGAGTGATAACCCAGCCAAATTTAGAACAGAAAAGAAATAACAAAAAATATTAATTAAATAATGTAAGAAATTATGTTATTAAAATAACGTAACACTTATATTGACAGATAATAAAATGAATGACTCTGAAATCTTGTTTTAAGATTTAGGCTTAACTCATGTGTTAACTTTTAGGCTTAATTAAACTATGTAAGTTTAATTTAGTTTTTATAAGTTAAATTATTTTATTTTAATATGATTTAAATTTAGGCTTGATTATAGAATGTAAGGAATAGCCTTATTATATTTCTAAATAATAAAATTAATGACTGAAATTTTGTCTTAGATTTAGGCTTAACTCATGTGTTAACTTTTAGGCTTAATTAAACTGTGTAGGTTTAATTTTTAGTTTTTATAAGTTAAATTATTTTATTTTAATTAAAATTTAGACTTGATTACAGAATATAAGCAATAACATTATTAAAGTTACACAACAACTTAGATTAATAAATAATAAAATTATTTTGTAGCTTTGTTTTAACTTTTAGGCTTAATTAACACGACACAACGGTTTTAAAGAGTTCTTATTTTAGATTTAAAATGTTATGAAGTATATTTTGAAATGACAGTTAAGAGATCTCGTGATTGTGTGTGATTTTATTGCCAATCGCTGTTTTAGAACTTTCAGATGTTTTGAAGATTTTCAAGGCCGACGCAATCCATTAAATATCTTCGCAAAAAAAAAAAAAAAAAGTCAAAATAAATTGTTACAAAACTAAATATTTGATTACCTATTTGTTTAAAAACACAATTTGTTGGAATAACTACTCAAGAATTGTGAAATCAAGATTAATTCTATAAGAAAACCTCTAAGTGAATTTCCTTCACTCTGGTTTTGTTGAGATCAGTCTGTAAGACTTAAAAAGAGGGGTTTCCTAAAAAGCATTTAGAACATTATGCATAAGATGTCCTTGTATACTAAAACAGAAAACGCGTATTTAATTTTCCAGATACCTAGAACAAAAAAATTTAACTTCTGATTTTTCTTTTACATAACTTTTCCGTTATTTGTAATTATACACTCTGCTAAAAAATAAGCAACAAACAGAAAAATTGCAGTAAAATGAAAACAATTTATTGAAAAGCAATGAAATTTTTCCAGGTTGCTGAACAGAAGGAGAAACAATGCCGCAGAAAATAACAGAGGAAAGCAGCAATCAGCTTTTAAATAAGCTGCATAAACAATAATGTCCCTAATTTGTGTGAAAAAGTATTTAGTTGCAAACATTTATCAGTAGGGCATATGATCACTTTTACCGAAGATGCATGCTCGACAGCGACGATATATACTTGTAAGACGGCTCACTCGGGTCGTTAATCACCACTTTGTGAGATCTGTGTTCATTCTCGAAGAAGACATGTTGTCAAGTCATTAATATTTAAAGGAAAGATTACACGGAAAAGAAAAAACATGTTCAGAGTACGTCCCAGACATATTCTACTGGGTTCAAGTTGGATGAACGTACTGGTCATTCCATTCGAAGCAGTGTTTCACTTTCCACGTATTGGTTGGCAATTCCAGGTCTATGTACTCTTACGTTATCGTCCTTAAGCATGGGACCAAGACCCATTGTAGCAAGATGTGGCGAACGTATGGTCGAGGGTTGCATCCAATGAATAACTGCTGTAACTGAACCCAGACTAAACACAAGGGCGATTATTTCGGCCGCCAACTGATTTGATTGCCCAAAGCAATACCAACACGACTGTAGCTGTGTCTTTCAGCGATATTGTGAGCATAAGATCGAGTTCCAGAGATTCTCCCAATCCGTCGCTGTTTATACAGAATTGGATTCACGGGTGCACAATACATTAGCCCAGTACTGTGGTGTCTAATGAATATGATCTAGAGTCTATACTATAACTAAACTCTTCTGTGAGAAGATGTCAATGGGACTCGAACTGATGGTCGTTTGGAATACATACGACTTTCTTGCAGCCGTTTACAAAGAGTTCGTCGGGATATCACTATTCCTGATAAAGTCAAACACTCGAAAAAAGTTGACAGGTAGAAATCTCCAGATAACAGAGCATGCAGACCTAGATAAAGATCCTCACGGGTAGTTTTAACTTTAGGACGTCCACTATCAGGTCTTCGTGACACTGTATGGTCATTTTGACAGAGGTTCCATAAGTGGCTGATGATCAAATGTTTGAGATTGAAGGGTTGGGCAACTTTCAACTGTCATTCCCTAAAATGGATATATCCCATTGTATACCAGCGTATGTTTTCACTCACAGTGACGACTCATTTCAAACAAATGAAGATGTTTGCCGATATAATAATTAATGGACAGTACATTTTAACAAATTTTAATAAGCGAAACGGATCCCAACCATATGGGATCGCTATACTTTTCGAACTGAATACAAAAGGTTACAACAGTTGACTCGGAGCAAAATGTATACAAGGAATTCTCGCCAACTGGCGCCATCAGAAGAAATGAGCACCAAACATAACTTTCAACCCAATGAAAGAAACATCAACTGCTGAAATGTGAACCTGTTTTTATATTTATCGCATTAGGCAGCACTATATAAGGTAATGGAAATATTTTACTGCACAAAGCTCCTTAAGAATTTCACTAAAAAGTACATATGCAGATTTTAACGCAATCTATCTTCT